>JAGDYQ010000036.1:6188399-6223937 GCA_021962125.1 Bulinus truncatus | reverse complement strand
CACACAAACACTCACACACACACACACTCACACAAATACGCACAAAACACACACACACACACACACAAATACGCACAAACACACACACACACACACACTCACACAAATACGCACAAACACACACACACACACTCACAAATACGCACAAACACTCACACACACACACAACATGCACAAACACACACACACACACACACAAATACGCACAAACACACACACACACAAATACGCACAAACACACACACACACACTCACACAAATACGCACAAACACTCACACACACACACACACACACACTCACAAATACGCACAAACACACACACACACACAAACACACACAAACACTCACACACACACACACACACACACACATACGTTCAGGAATGTTATCGTGCTGACATCATCTGCTGCTCTTATTCAGCATCCCTGCCCCTTTCCACACTGCGCCCACCTTCAACCACGCCTACCAGGGGCTCATTCTATAGACCCCCAACCCTCCCCCCGCCTTTCTCCTATAATACTCTTGTCACACCACCTATAACCAGAACTATTCCTTTGGGCAGACTAACCTATGTGACTGCATTGCCCCCCCCGACATCTAAAGGAGCCCTTTTTAAGCCATACCTACCCATTTATTACTTTGGCTCCCTAACTCTTTCATATTTCATGCACACGCATGCGCAAAGACATCCTTCCTTTGTTTATGCACGTCCAATAACATGCTGTTTTTTTTTTAAACTTATGTAGTTTGATTAAAATTTTTGTTTCCTTCTCTCATCTGGCCCTTTCCTTTCTCTCCCCCATGCAGTTTTATAACTCAATTATGATCTTCTTAATAACATTTCAGGTGCACTTCCGCATCACCCCTCTCAGAATCTCCACTAACCCTCCCCCCGACCTATTCATCTTATCTAACCTCTGGAGAACGCTCACCTTTGATATATATACACTGCAGATGGGAGAAGAAGAAGAGCTGCCTTGCTCGATGCAGGTTGATATCAAATTATGGAATGACGTCATTGAAAAACGTGACCACTCAAAAAAAAATAATAATGAAAAAGGGGAGGCAAGTGCGCTAAAAAGAAGTAAAATGGATAAGAGTTGTCTCCGGGACCGGCTTGATACTTTGCTCTATTCATTGCGGGCCCCCTTTTTTTAACTGTGGGTTTCTCGTCATGTTGACGAGGATGCTTTTGATGTCAGAGGGGTATTTTATGTATGTTAACTTTTCAACAGGAACGTATCAGTCAGACATACAAAGACAGACATACCAAACAGACACACACAAAGACAGACACAGACGAGTCCAAAAAGTCTGACGGATTGACCGAACCCACGAACCAGTTCGATGTTCACCAAGGCCTCCAGTACGCATGTCCAGTATTCGTTACTGCAAAATCCAACACACGAGTACTCCAGAAGCATTATTTGCCGAATCTCAAAAAAAAAATAATAATAATTGGGTAAAGGTACCCAAGAGGCATCTACATGCCTTGAGCCTCTCGCCTACCCAGAGAAGCTCTCTCTAGTCATGTCTCAAATCCTCTCCAGTCATATCTCAAAGCCTCTGAAGAGTTATTCCACAAAAAAAAACAACAACACAAGAACACAGCAAGAGCCAAACGCAGATTTCTTATCCGTTTGGTAAATCTTGTTCTCATTTTTTTCCCTTTTTTTTTTATTTCTCCTCCTCCATCCGATTTCTTATACGTCATAATCGAGAAATAAGATGCAGCAGACGATAAATATATTTATTTGCTGTCCGACGTTTTGGGTTTCGTCTGCTCTCAGCAGATGAGAATCTTCAAGTAAACTTCAACTCTCGTCATGGGTGCTAAATTTTACCTGATATCTGGAGCTACATTTTTATATTTCTTGTATGTGTGTGTGTGTGTGTGTGTTATTATTCTATATTCTCATCTGCCATGGGTTGTATTCGAATACACCCAGTATCGTGTATTCAAATCCGGCCAGTATCGATTATCCGAATAGGTACTGTATCATTTATTCCGAATGCGCATGGCATCGTTTACTCGAATACGCCCAGCATCGTTCATTCGAATACGCCCAGCATCGTTCATTCGAATACGCTCATTAACGCACACAGTATCGTACTTTAACATTGTCTGAGATGAGTATCTTTTCTTTTAACCTCTTAAAACAAAACAAAAAAAATAAATAAATCTGATATCAACTGATGATATCAACTGATGATCTCAACGAGAAGTGCTGGGCTCTGTGATAATCGTATTTATTTTATATCCCATTTTTTTCGGTCTACTCGCTCCAGATGAGAGAGAGAGAGAAAGAGAGAAAGAGAGAGAGAGACAGAGACAAGAAGTAAATGAATGGCCCCTGATAATCATCCACGTTTAGTGTTTTATTGGCCCTGTTTGTAATCGAGTCTTAAATTAGATTAGGACAATGTGTATTTTAGAGTTATCTACCCTTTGCTGAGCCACGGGAGTCTTCCAACAGTATTGGCTGATAACCGTCTTACCCGTTGCCCGGTGCAGATTTCTGCGACAGGAATAAACCGATAAGTAGTTTTCTTTTTCCCCGTGTATTTCATGTGGTGACTTTATAATGGCATTAACCAATAGTGGACACATTGAAATTTGTGTATTGACCTTTCCATATAAGGTCCGGGCACGATGTATCCCTCGTATCCTTTGATCTGATATCAAGAAGAAACGATAACCACGAGGTTTCCCAAGGTTAACAATACATTAAGCCAACATTTGTTGATATCCTAATACATAATCGGCTAGCCTGGCGTGCATACGTACGTGTGTATAACTTCCCGCGGCTAAAAATAGACAGGGGAATTTTGTAAAGATGGTCAAAGGGATACAACTCAATTATAAGGAGTCACTCGCAAGTACGGGTACCGGGCCTTTGATCTAGTATATATATATATACATTTATTTATATGGTATATATAGTGTATATATTTTCATAAAGGACCCATTGGGGCAGATGAAATTAAGAATTCATCTGTTTTTGTTACCATGACATATAGATGCATTTCGTGGCTAGTACCAACTCTCAGCCTCCTTTACATCCCCAACCAAAGTCAGCTGACCATTTTAACCAACTCTTCAGTACGACCTGAAAAAAAATCACTTGGTCCTCAAAGAGGGATAGAACCCTGGACTCATAGGTCGACACTCAAGGGCTCTACACCGCTGGACACCCGTCGTCCCTCAATTCATATGGGGGCTTTAGACGTAAATTTTTAAAATTGTGGATCGGTTTCGAAGCTCACTTTCTTGTTTTCTTGGAGTTTGGCCGGTGTTTTGCAGTGTAGCGGTGTAAGGTAAGCTGTTTAATAACATGGTTGTTATTCTTTAATCCGGTTTTGATATCTTTCCCGTAAAGAACTTTTATCGACTCTTCTCACACAGCTGTTTCGATTCATAATCCGGTTTGTGAGGTAAAGTGGGGGGCGTGGGGCGGGTTTGAGGTGATGGGGACGTTCTTAGGTGACTTTAGGTCTTGAGACGGAGTTTAGAAGTAAAACTTAATTTCTCGACTTTACCCCCCCCCCCCATGTATATGTAGTATTCCACGGAACGCACGTGCTAGCTCGTGCGAGATGGTCATCTATCTTTGAATAGCCTTGACTTCAGCGAAATGATAAAATAAACTGCAAAAGCTTGATTTGGTTCACTGTGAATTATTCTATTTTTAACCATTATATGACAACACTGGACGGGTTTGTTTTTGTGACTCACGTAGTCGACCTGTTACCTGTGTGTAAGTGGTGGGGTCGTTGTGAAGGAGCGGACCATGTCAGATGTTCCAGCACTGACGGTTAACTGCTTGATTTCTGCTTTGGCTTTTTCTCGTCCATGGCTTACCTGAAACTTTATGGGATTTCTCCGTACATCAGATCTGCGCACTTTTAGAATGGTGATTCATACACGCCAGCACCAAATTAGGTCAGTGTGTAAGTTACATCGGTACATTCCATTCTATCGTATTTTGTATGTACACGTCATCTATGATCAATACTGTAAATCGCATAGAGCATGCACGCGTATCCTCCCCAATGTGACGGTTACAATGCGCATGGCTTCGCTTTAACACTACATGCATCTTCACAACTGCACTGTCGCACATCGCCACAAAGGTCAGCAAACAGTAAACGCTACCGACAGTCTCGGGGGGTTCACATTCTTCCGTTGTTGGTGTACTAATATTATCTCCCGGAGTTCCGCGTAGATACGCAACAAAGGGCGGGGGAGGGGTCCGCATGATCACGTAAAAGAGCGAGTTATGGGCTGTCAGATCCGCGTTATGACGTCATCGTTAAGTGCGCACACATTCACACACACACACACACACGACTTTGGCCGGCGTGCAGATGATGGTAGTGTGTAGGTCGGAGGCAAAAAAAAGCAGGACGACCGAGATAAGCGACAAAACATGTACAACTTATCACACTCCACGGACACAAAAAAAAATATAGCTCCCCCTGCCAGCTTTGTTTTTCCGCGAGTTTCCACCAGCCCGCCCCCCTCCTCGCCTCCCCCTCTCCCGTGTACGCGTCTGGGCCTGGGGGGAGAGTTCGGGGGGGAAACATCGATAGGACGATGGGATGGATGGGGAGTGTGATGTATATATATATACCTCCACCTCATTTTGGATTGGGAATGGAGGAAACACTGCATGAGTTAGATAAACCTCGGGCACCAATACGTGTTATTTTTGTAAATACCTTATCCCCCCCCACGCCGAGTGGATCTGAATTTCATCCCCTCTCCACCAGCCTCCATCCCTCTCGTCCACTCTCCTTCCCGCCCTTCCTTAACAATCGTTCATATCACGTGACCTTTCTCTCATTTTTTTGTTTTGCTTTTATTGGGTGGAGTGCTCTTTCTCTCTCTCTCTCTCTATTTCCAAACATCGACAACAATAGATTTAGCGGCTTTGACACTTGACTGTCGTCGCGCTTCGGGTCTCGGGGAACCTGCCTCCTCCTCCCTGGTTCCGGGCACGGTTTTAAAAACAGATTTGTCTTTGTCAGGGGCACTTGACCTCCGAAGGGGGCGTCTACGTGTCCACTCTCCTGTATTGTTATTATTTTTCTTTTGTGTTAATATTTCAAAGTCGCCGGGCCTCAAATATGAGATTTTAAACAGTTCCTGGGAAATTGTAAGCCTGGTACTGCCCGTTGGATATCCCTTACAGTATTTTCGGTTAGTACTTTGCTGGCAGGGGAGAAGCCCCTCCCCCCCTATTCGCCACCCTCACTACACTAGCTGTATAAATACACCTGCCTGTTCCCATGATGGATTACTCCCTCCTCCCCCTCCTGCCCTCCATTCTTTGCCCCCTCCCACCTCTCTCTCCCCCCCCCCCCCGTCCCCCCTTTCATCACATCTCTTACACAAGGACCATGAGATGACGGCCGTTCTGATTGGTAAGAGAACTAGACTGTTATCTGAGCTTCACCCCCCCACCTCAACCCACCTAATTCCTCTTAGAAAAGGGAAAGTAAGCATGTTGTTTTCTTCTTTAGCCTTACCTGAAATGGTCTAATGTGAAACATTAGTTCGATCTGAAGGTACCACAAGGCCCATGATATGCTAACGGTGACATTTTTTTGTCATCGGGCCGCCGATGTAACTTTTGCCTTTGGCTTTTCAAATTAACTTAGCTTATGATCTCTGAATATTACATTTATTAATTTTTTTTGCGGAGGGGGAGTGGCAGGGTGGAGCCATAATGTAACTTGACCCAAGGTCCCCTAAGTGGGCGCTTCACTTCCCCCCACCCCCCAGGGGTTTCCTAAAACGTTAGAATGTTTTCTTTGGACTGCTTCCTTTTTTTCATCTCTATTACATTATAATTCTTTGCTAATTACCACATAACATAAACTTGATGGGATAGAGAGAGGCAGAGAGAGAGAGAGAGAGATCTGAGGTATTGAAGCTGCAATCAGAGCAGCAAACAGAAATAGAGGTTTTAAAAAAGTGGAACAGAAAAGGAAAGTTTAGAGAAAGAAGGAGATAGCGTGGGACCACTCACCACCCCTGTTCTCCTCTCCCCACACACACACCCATCTTCCCGTTGTATACCCGAGCAAGTCAGAGAAAAACCGCTCTGGTGGGGAAACGACGGAAAACGATAACGGGCGAATTGAACAATTCACGTGTGTGTGTGTGTGTGTGTGTGTGTGCGTGTGTGTGTAGTTGTGATATAATGCATGTCTGTGTGATAATAACATATGAGTGTGTGTATAAAAGGGGACGTGGGAGAGTGAGCGCATGATCCAAAAAATATCGGGTTCTGATGGACCGAATTTCAACTTTTCGATCTCCCCACATCAATCAGATTCATCACGCCCAGATGAGATAATTGTATGTAAGATCTTTTTCTCTCTTTTTCTCCTAAAGTGAAGTTGTCTGTGATCAAAGGGAGGGGGAGGGAGGAGGAGCTTTCTTTCTTCATGCCGTGTGGTCTGTGTCTGTGTATGTCCAGCATTTGCAGTGTGTGTGTCTGTATGTGTGTTAACTGTGTTCAAGCCGTACATGGATGTGTTTTCTGTATTTGCTCTTGCCCGACCATCTTCCCCTCCACCACCTCCACTGGCTTTCACGTGTTGTTATGGTTACAGGAAATGTATTCCCCCTCCGACCCGGGTATAGGGACTTCGTGAATCTCGTACCTGGCATTTGGATTTCACATTAGTACCCTCAAAACATTTCTGATACTGATTGATTATTTTTGTTTCTTTTTTTTATTTTATTCCCCGCCCCCTCTCTCCCTACCCCCATCCCCACCACTTCCACCCCCATCTTTCCCCATTTCTCTTGATCTATGGGTGGGCTAACTTTTCGATCCTCCGGCAAATATTGCTTTATTAATTTTTTTTGTTTTTTTTTAATTTTTTATATAAAATTGTTTACATTAGACGTAAAACGTCATTGTTGTGCGTGAGCAGCGCGCGGGTCGGATGGAGCAGCCTGACGGCCCCATGACGTGGCCTGCGGAGATGTATGTAGCCAGCCCGTGTCTGGTGTACAGCATCATCAGTAGTGTCGGTAATACTTTCATTACGACATGCTACAGCTTAGTCCAGAATATGAGAGTTATTTTTTTTTTGTTTTTTTTTTTTTTTAAATTTGGATCGAAATCGGATTAAAAATAAAATCAACTATACAGGTCAGTGATACATTGGTTCATTGCAACTACTGGTCACGTGATCACAAATTTGACACGTCAGCACGTGGACCCCTCTCACTTTTAGCAGGTTTTTACATTACTTCCTATTCCACCCTCCCCCTCCCACACACACCTTCCTATTCGACCAAGACTTGAATGTTGGCGGCCCTTGATCAGAAGCGGATTTGTGTCGGTTGCCCAGGCCCACAGGCTCTGTAGTTAATACTTTATAAACTGTGCAGAAGGGAACAATATCAGTGTAAATTTGATTTGTGTGTGTGGGGGGGGGCTTCAGGTGCAGGGGCGCAGTGCGCGTCTTGTGCACCCATCGTAGAATCTAACGACCGCTCTTAGTTGTGTCATACAGCTTATGATGAAGAACACACAGGATGCGGTGTCCGTTGTGCCTCCATGGGCACAAACCCTCTTGTCTTTGGATGGAGCACATACGCAAAAAAAAAAAACTACACTTTTCCACCAGTTCAGGTCCTAAGTTGTGAGTCGGCGATAGGGCAAACTTCCCATTTCACAGGGGGATGTCACGTGTCAAGGCATCCCCTTCTCTCTCTCCCCTCACTACCCCACAGACACACTATCGACAACCCCAGCCAGGAGCTAAGGTGCGTCAATTTGGTGAAATAAACCACAAACATTCTAGAAACATGAGTAACTGTCCGTCAACCTCTTTTTCGCGGGGCCTTATACATGTGACCCCAATACATGAACCCTATACACGGATCCTACACACGGATCAGTATACATGGACCCTTATACATGGGCCCCATACATGAACCCTATACAGGACCCCATACATGGACCCTAGCGTACACGGATCCTACACACGGATCATATACATGGACCTTATACATGGGCCCTAAGAGATGAACCCCTATACATGAACCCTATACATGAACCCTATACACGGATCCTACACACGGATCATATGAATGGACCTTAAGGGTTAAGGGCCCTAAGTACATGAACCCTATACATGAACCCCATACATGGACTCCTATATATGGATCCTACAAGACGGATCCTATACATGAACCCTATACACGGGCCCTTTTTCTCCGAATTTTTTTTCATCTTTAGTTCCCCCATTGAATGAAAACCAAACACGACAAACACGGCGGGTTGTTTAGGGGCCCCGTGGCGGACATGATCAAAGGGGAATTCATCCGGACCCACCTGTCTGTATTCCAGGTGGAATCTATCCAGCCCCTAGACGGCCACGGAGCGCCATAAACGGGTCCTCTTAGGTTTGTCATTCAAATGTGCCTGCACACACACACACACACACACACATACACACAAATCTGAATCTATCGAACCGAACGGTGCGGACATATTTGTCTTAACGGTCGATCATACGATCAGCAAACAAGATGAACGCATCGATGAGCTACATAAAAGGAGTAGAGGCGCGCGTGTTTGTGTGTCGTGTGTGCGTGTGTGTGTGTGTGTGTGTGTATGTTGCTTAACTGTGTAGCACATTTATTAATACATTTCAAAGTCCGAATCACCGCCTTCTTCCCTCCCTCCACGTGACATGATATTTTGAAAAGGTTTTTTTTTATTTTTATTTCTTACGTTTTCGCTGATGTGAAGTTTAACGTAGAGACATTGACAGTTATTGACCATATACTGCCCGGGGTCATCTGTCTGGAGTCTAACCCCATGAAGTATCGGTTATTCCAGGGCTTTCGGATGAGAAAATAGATTTTTAATTTTTTTTTTAATGATAAAAGAAATGTTTCTATCTCTTGTATTGAGTGTTTGAGAGGGATTTACCGACGATTTTTTTATATTTTTTAAAATGATGAAAGGGGAATGTTCCCATCTCTTGTATTGAGTGTTTGAGATATTTTCCGACGATTTTTTTATATTTTTTATGTGGTGTGTATTGGATTGAAAAAAAAATCAGAGAATGTAGAGTTTAGAAAGGAGTTTAGTTTGACTTGGTTCTTGCGTTATAGCTTTGAATTGTATTTGCACTTACTCTTAGGTCCTGCGAAAATTGTAAAATAGAAGAATTGAAGGCTTTGGGTCTGTGTTTAGACTCGGAGTCAATCTTTGATGACGTATGTCGCGCTTGAAATACAGAAGTGCTCCAGCTGGGGTCGGTCGCTTTCAGTGTGTCCAAGATCTAGTAAGTAAGTTTTCGGTTTATTTTCTTTCTACCACTAGTGGTTTATAGGTGTATCGTTTGCAAATCTTGGTCCAGCTGCTGGTCCAGCTGATTATGATTCTTCAGAGTGTAACGATGTTATCTGCCTGACTCGTGTGTGTGTGTGTGTGTTTGTAAATGTTTGTGTGTGTTTTTTGTGTTTTTTGTATGTGAATGTTTGTGTGTGTTTGTTTGTGTTTTTGTATGGGGAGTTTGTGTTTGCAGTTTGTATGTGTGTTTGTTTCCTTGTGTGTGTTTGTGTGTATGTTTATGTGTGTGTTTGTGTGTGTCTTTGTTTCTGTGTATGTTTGTGTGTATGTTTGTGTGTGTTTGTGTGTTTGTGTAAGAGTTTTTTTTGTGTATGGGTTTAGTTTGTATGTTGTGTGTGTTTGTGTTTGTGTGAGGTCATCATTTTAAAAGCTTTGTGACCCACTTTCTCTCCCCAGTCTTATGGGGCTTTGCGGAGATTTGAACCAGCGACGTTCACATTGTTTTGTTAAGCTGACAAAACCGCATTTACGCTGGGCTACCATCTCCTCCATCCCCCAATCCATTTCATTACCCAATCACAAAACATAACCACGCCGCTCACGTGAATGTAGTGCTCACGGTGGTATGTTTGTTTACAAATAGCCCGGGCTGCAGTGTGCGGCACACCGTGTACACTCGACAGGCTCATCAGCGATAATGTGTACGATACCTTGTGTGTGTGTACATCATGCACGAGAGTGTGTAACTCGGAATCTGTGCCGTTGTGTGTGTGTGTGTGTGTCGTCGTTGGTGTGTGGGACAGGTCGTCCTAATGACAGCACACATTCTCGCGGTCACTGATCGTGCGGGCCGGGCGATCGATTGCAGGCGGGTGAAGGAGGGACGTAAGACAGAGAGAGAGAGAAAGAAGAGATTCGGACGCCATTATGAGCGTGAAGTGTCATTGACGGTTGATGAAGACATTTTCTGTTTGTCTGTGTCTTGCCTGTGTTGTCTGTGTCTTGACTGTGTCGTCTGTGTCTTGCCTGTGTTGTCTGTGTCTTGCCTGTGTTGTCTGTGTCTTGCCTGTGTTGTCTGTGTCTTGCCTGTGTTGTCTGTGTCTTGCCTGTGTTGTCTGTGTCTTGCCTGTGTTGTCTGTGTCTTGCCTGTGTTGTCTGTGTCTTGTCTTTGTTGTCGTGTGTCTTGCCTGTGTTGTCTGTGTCTTGCCTTTGTTGACTGTGTCTTGAATGCGTTGTCTGTTTTTCTTAATAATGTCTGTTTATCAGTCTGTCTTCATGCATGCCATCTATCTGTCACAGAATTGCACTTTCGATTAATATTTTTAAATCTGTTTATATCTTCCGTTTATCTTTTGTCTTCCGTGTATTTTCACTTCAAAGCTGTATGCGTACATTCTACACACTATCACACAATACACTATAACAGTACATGATACAATATCGTTCTATATCACGTTCAGACCCACAAAAAATAACACTTTAATACCGAAATGTTAGAGTGCATCTATATTTAGAATGAACCTGGCTTGTATAACGATACACAATAATACATATCTACGTAGGTATATACAATTTGTTCTTATTCAGCTGCTATCTACTGCTCGGTGGAAGACTTGCGCCAAAGAATCTTGAAAAGATCATGACAACAGCCGTAAAGACAATACAAGCGTTACATAAAAAGATCATAAAAGCAACTTTAAGGATGAAAATAGCATCCACCCATATGATAACCGCCCCTACAAACATCATAATAGCACCTACCTTTATTAAAATAGCACCTAACAATATTGTAATAGCACATACCAATATTATAATAGCACCTACAAAATGAAATCATATGCAAACATAATAAAAAAAAACACCTTCAAAGATCATAACAAAGACCATAATAGTTTTCACCCCAAAGCTCACAATAGCGCTTTGCATGTATGTTTATGTGTATATATGTGTATATATGTGTATATGTATATGTAACACTATCACCCATTGGTCCGGCCAATTGGCGGCCATACTGCCTGTGCGGTTTCCTGTATTACTATTATTGTTATCCAGGGTAGCTCAAATGTAAACCAATCTATTTTTTTTTCGAAGCCCAATCAAAACTAGATAGTATTAGCGCCGTCCAACTTTAGCTTTAAAAATATTGCATTGTCATCGGGTTCTGAGCAATAATGAAAGTATCAGAGCCATAGCTTATTGGAAAGTGGTTTAAAATTGGATTGTCTAGACAAACAAACAGACAGACAAGAAGTGAAGTTAATAAAAACGTTGTAAAAAGATACTGTTGATGGCGCGGGTGTAAGGACGAAGGGGGAGTGGGGGCTGGGCACCCCCCCCACTACCCATTAAATGTAATTTAATTGCGGCCCATGTTTTTTTTTCTCACGTGGGCCCTCTTCCAGAATTTACTGCTGAAATGTGTCTATTATCACGGAGCAGGAGACGCATGCGCCCCACCACTCACCACCCCCCAGACTATATACTTTCCCCCATACACACACACACACACCCGGCCATGTAACGTTGTATTCTGGAAGCAATTAGGTCTTTGGCCGGCAGCTGGGAGACGTGAGCCGGAATAGGTTCATACGTTATTGGTCAGTTTGTGTCAGGACGAGATCTGCTTTATGATGGTGGGGGGAGGGGGGAAGGTTGGGGGGTCGGGGAGGGGGTGACTGCTGGTGACATTCCCCCCTCTCCGCCCTGATAGCACGGCTGTAGTGGAAGCAGCTGGTATACTCTCCCCCCCTCCACGCATAACGCCCCCTTCACTCAAGGGGCGTTATTTGACTCAGCCTACTGAAATGTCCGCCTTCAGGGGGGGAGGGGGTTTGCCGAACACTTGGAAAGGGGGGGGGCTTTGAGCCTCATGTGGGGCTCTCCGTCGGCGGTATAGGGACAGGGGTGGGGGGGGTCGCAGTTTTCAGATAGATCCTGGATGCGGTTAAAGACTTACTGTGGGAGATTCTTTGACTTACGTGACCAACCTCCTGAAAACAACACAACAACAGCAGCAGCAGCAGCAGCAGCAGCCCTGTGGTGAGAGCACTCACCCGAACAGGTAGACTGAAGGATTCACAGCGACCAGCAACAGCAGGTCCACTTTACTTATTTCACGCATGAGCGATAACCGACATTTGCCGCGTCGACTTTGTTGCGACGGATACTCCCTCCCCCCCCCCTCCCACACACCGCACACACCCTACCGCACACCGCGCACACACACATACCTTCCCACACACCCTCCCGCACACCGCGCACACACACATACCTTCCCACACACCCTCCCGCACACCGCGCACACACACATACCTTCCCACACACCCTCCCGCACACCACACACACCCACACATACTCACACACACACATACACACAGACACAAGATGGACGTCTACACACTTTGAAAACGCTCGTGCCTATCGCACACACACACAAACACTCGTGCAGAAATACAACAACTACCCCCACCCCCCTCTAGTTGTGCTTGACACTCGGGTCGACTTTCTCCCTCCATTCCCAACCAATCCCTCTCCCCCTCCCCCCTCCCCCGGGGACATTCGACACCTGAAGCACTGCAACATCGCAGCACCCCCCCCCCCCCTTTCCTTCCACCTCCATACGTCAAGCCAGCAGAAGGCGGAGAAATTATAAGATCCGGTTCCAAGACGCGCGGTGTCAAATCGCACAAAATGGGATCCGCGGTCTATTGATGACCTTAATTAAAAATAGAGTCATGTGGACCCACAATTAATTGTATGAATCCGAAAATAACAGGAAAACAAACTTACAAAAAACAGTATCCTTTCACGACCCGCACTCACACACTCACACACACACACACGCATACACACTCACATACACACACAGTTGGGCAGATTCTTTAATTAAGAGAAATAAATCCAATGGGTTGTCTCCCATGTCGTCGTCTCTCCCCCACCCCGCCCCCCCCCCACCCCCAACCACTAACTTATTTTTTCCCATGACAGTATCAATGAAATTTAATTCTCCCGTCTGAATTATCTTAATAAAGGGTAAGCCATTTATTTTTTAAAAAAAAAGTAATTTTCAATTATCGCTTTCGTTAATATATTATTGATGCTGTTCTTATTTTCTTATTGGTATTATTTGGTATTATATTACTTCTGTTTATATTTTTTCGTATTTTTTTTTTTGTTTTATTATAAGGAAGTTTTAATAATTATATATTGCTGTTTGAATTATTGATGGCGTTATTTCAAGTAATTCTCATTTTTTTTTAAATTTTGAAATATATTTTAAATTTTATTATGCTTATGTTATTATTATAGTTATTTTATAAGAGACACTGCATTAATCTAAAGTCTGTCAGTATTACGTGGTCTTATGGTTTAAATACCGACTATAAAAATAATTTTAAACCAGCATAAAGCTCATTCTGTTTCATTTTGTTTCATTTGTGTATCATTTAGCCTTCCCGAGCATCGCCTGGCACGCTTTCTGAATATTATTAATATTATAAATGATAGTTATGTACTCAGAACAATCTGGCAGAGTTATTTTATTCTAAGCCTAATGCGTTAAAATATATAACTAATAACAAACATTCCGCATCACCATGGTAACACGCAAGGGAAGGGTCGAGTGAGGCAAGATACTCAGTCAATGCCTGGAGTTCAAAACCCGTCAAATTTTCTTTGATCATGGAAGTTGAAGAGTTGAAAAGATGCCATGGGTGACAAAGAGTTTTAGTATTCACCGCACGATCTGCTGTAGACAGGCAACGCTGAAACAGCTGACAGTGCACAGTGACATTCAAATGGGCATTGGTCATGCGCTGGTTATAGTGGGCATATCTGGGGCGTACATTGAATTCGAACACGATGGTTATAGTGGCATAACTGGGCGTACAATGATTTCGAACACGCTGGTTATAGTGGCATATCAGGGGGGGGGGGTACATTAAAGGGGGTATAAATGGTGATGACGCGCGTTACATGTGTGACCTGTGGGTGGTACGAAGAGTTCATCCAATGTGTCATCTCCTTGGGAAAACAAATAAACAAACAAAACTTCCGTGTCGCTATTAAAAAAGTTGCCCCGAGTGTGAAATGGAATTGTTTCCAAGTCGTGAAGTCTAAAGTAAACCCGTGGGGACCCCGTGGCGCCTCCACGCCCACTGGCACTGCGGGCCTTGATGGACACGTTGAAAAAGGAAACAATGGAAAGTGTCCTAATGCTCTGTTGTACGGTTTGTATTGTCCATTATAGACTTTCTGACCTATTTAAACTTTAATTCTGTGCACTCTTCCGCTTTTTATTTTACCATTTCCCGCTGATAGAAAAATAAAAAGTGAATCAATTCAAAATGGTAAACGCCCCCTCCCCATCAACCTTTCCCTCCTTTTTTTTTTCAAACTGTAATTCAACGGAACAAATTCGCAGTAGTAAAATGGAATGGACCATTAAAGTACGCGCGGTTGTTTTACAATATTGCGAGTTTTATCTGTCGCGTGGGCCAAGAAAATGTCACACAATATTGTTACATCCGGAAAGGTCATGGCCGGCAGTTATATTTGAACTTAAACCGCTAGACTGCAACAGAACTAATTCAATGTTCATATAGAAGAGAAAACAAACAGAGCGATGCGTTGGCGAATCGTAGAATACAGTTTTATGGAAGGGCGTATGATGATATGTGTTTATCAATTTCGCTGTTTAAATTGGAACCGATGGTAATTTCAGAGATCGACGCATACGGTCCAGTATTATTATCGACGCATATGCTCCAGTATTATAGTCGACGCATATGGTCCAGTATTATAGTCGACGCATATGGTCCAGTATTATAGTCGACGCATATGGTCCAGTATTATTGTCGACGTATATGGTCCAGTATTATTTTCGACGCATATGGTCCAGTATTATTGTAATAAGTTACACAGTGAGAGAACGGTCTTTTGGTGTAATGTAACCTTTAGCATTGCAAGTGTTGTTTTTTTGATTATCATGTTATTTATTCCGTTGTTGTGTTAGAGTTAATCGCCCGCATATCTCTATGGCCAGACTCTATGATGCATAATGTGTATGTTTTGTTTGTTTTTGGCCTTTCGTAACATGAACATTGTAACACGAACAGAATGTTACACGTTGTCACAGCTGCTATTGGGGGGGGGGCGTGTCGATGGGTCTCAGCGCCCCTGGGAAACAAGACTCCCCCCCTCCCCCCCCCACCACCACACACCTTCTCGCTCACTCCTAACAAGGGGTTGGCCAAAAAAAAAAAAGAAAGGTGGAGAGGAACGTCAGTCGCATAGATATATAAGACTAGTTCGCTTATGGGCTATGCATAGACATATATTGTGCGGACCATAACTTTAAAAAGAGAAGAGTACAATTCTGTATAACCTGATGACGTAGTACGCATAGAAACCTTAAGTAACTGAAATAAATAGCAGAAGACATTTTGCATTGTTTTCCTTGACACATTTTCAAAAACTTTTTTTTTCAATTAACTTTGAATAAAATGCCTTCGTGTTGTGTACCCGGTTGTTTGATTATATTATTACTAACCGTCAAATATAATTTTTTCGGACACATCAGGAGGTTTTAAAAGCGCCAACCTCTAGCATGAATGGGGATTTTTTTTTAATTAAAAGGAAGGAAATCTTTTTCGGTAAAAAATAAAGAACTGTACAGAATTGTACTCTTCTCTTTTTAAAGTAGGGGTCTCGAATACAACACTTTTTCGGTCTCTATTAAATAAGCATAAGCGATCTAGTCTTATATATCTATGGTCAGTCGTATTTATGTTCCATCAGCATGGCGCCCTTAGATGTTATACCACACCCTCCCCCCCCCTCCCAGTTCCGATTCGCCCCCCTGTATGCCCGCAATATCTTTTGTTTGTTTTCATTTTTTATTGCTTTTGAGGAAAATAAGTAATAATAAAAATGTAATAAATAAATGCGTTCATTAACACAGTAGGCTTGATAAACAATGTAATTTAACGGATAATTTATGCAGTAATTTATTTCACTGAAGGAAAAAATAAACAAAAACTATTTATTAGCTGTGAAGAAAAGATACGAAACGAAGGAAGAGTATAAAAGTGTCATGAATTAATGTATCGATTTACCGTTTTCACATTAACCAGCCTTTAGATTTGTAGCATATATAGAAAAAAAATAGATTTGTAACTTATGGAATAAATAGATTTGTAACTTATGGAATAAATAGATTTGTAACTTATGGAATAAATAGATTTGTAACTTATAGTTATATTATATTATAGAGTTGTAACTTATGTAAACAAAGGCACTCCATATATAAATTTTAATTCAAATCACATTTTGTGGCGAGTCAACCTTTATTCATCCGTGACCTTACCGCAGGGTCACGACCCCGACGCCGGGGGGGGGGGGGCGTTGGTTCTAAAGTGTGTGGGTGTGTGTGGGTGTGTGTAGGTGTGTGCAGCCAACATTGTTTTTAATAATGTAATTAAAGAAATAGATATTGGACACGACACGTTATTATAAATGTGTGTGTGCGTGTGTGTGTATGTGCACATGTTAAGGTCACCTTAACAGTTAAATATTTATTTAATATTTTCAATTTCCTAAACGAAAAATTCCCAAACAAATAAAACACATAAACATTTTTTTATTTATGATAAATAAAGTTTATTGCCCTTCTTTTCTTTATTGGTTCCAACCAAACAACAACATAATACCCCCCTCCACCCTCCCACTCCACTCCCCAATACGACCATAACGCCCTGATGAATAACAATTTAAACATTTTCCAATCATAATTCATTTGCTCTTTAAAAGAAAAAAAGAATAACATTAAAAACAAGCATTCAAAAACGCAACAAAACAAACCCACAAAATATCAACACAAAACTACATATCTATTTATGCTCATTATGTTTATTTATGTGTTTATTAACTCGGCGATTATTTATTTATAGAATCATTTAGACTCGTTTTTCACATTTCCCCCCTTTCCCAACCCCACACCCACCCCTCCCCACCCCTCCGTTCAATTTACACTGCAAAGGAAAAAAAAATGGCGTAACACAATACGCGCACGCGCAGAAGAAAAAAAAAAGTACAAAGTAAATGATAAATTATTAAGCCGTCTATCTCTTGATATTCCAATCTCTCATTTGTGGTAACATAATGAAGGGTACGGTGGGGTGAAGGGTTGTGATGGGGGTTGGGGGTTGGGTGGGTGGGTGGTAGGGTTTTTCCCGGGGATCGGATGAAGTGAGCGAAGAAATGGAAGCTTCTCTGATAACTTTTGTTGAGAAATTGATTAGGGTTTTCCATTACCTGTTTTGTGCAGACCTTACATATCGAAAAAGAAGTTACATTTAAATTTGATAACACACAAAAAAATAAAAAAAATAATAAACTGTTACACAAAAAAAGTTGTGTTTCGAAATAATTTTAGATTGTACTGGAGAAAAAAAGGCTATAGTAGTGCATAAAACAAAAATGAAATTTAAAAAAAAATACATGCTGAAAATTTTTTTTTTTATTTTCGATTGTAATCTGAATTTTTTTTTTTTATTTTTTAAAACGTAAGACTGTTAAAAAAGTTTTATTTACTTTATATAGCTTTGTCTTTGTTTTTTTAACACGACTGTTTGTTTTTTTTTGTTTTCGTTTAGTTTTGCCTGCTTGTTATTATTAATGTTCATAATTTTTTTTGGTATTCGCTTAATGGAGCGCAGAAAAAAGAAAATCTTATTTTCATTCTGATAAAGTTCTATAATTAGATTTTTCTTTTCTGTGCCAGAGTAGCTGCCCCTGATAAAGCGAAGTTTATGTTTATGTACACTCTTGAATAGAAATCTTCTTGATTAAAATAATATCATTTTCTCTCTCTCTCTCTCTCTCTCTCTCTCAATCTCTCTCTCTCTCTTTCTCTCTCTCTCTCTCTCTTTCTCTCTCTCTCTCTTTCATTTACTCCCTCTCGTTCACTCATTTACTATTTCTCTCATTTACTCACTCTCTCTCTCTCTCTCTTTCTCATTTACTCTATCTCTCTCTTTCTCTTTTACTCTCTCTCTCTCTCTTTCTCATTTACTCTCTCTCTCTCTTTCTCATTTACTCTCTCTCTTTCTCATTTACTCTCTCTGCATCTCTCTCATTTAATCTCTTTCTCTCTCTCTCTTTCTCTCTCTCTCTCTCTCTCTCTTTCTCTCACTGTTTCTTTCTCGCACTGTTTCTCTCTCTCACTGTCTCTCTCACTGTCTCTCTTCCTCTCTCTTTGTGTATGTGTCTCACTCTTCGCTGTCTCGCCCCCCCACCCCCCTCTCTCTCTGTCTCTCTCTCTCTCTGTTTTCCCTGCCTGTCTTTTTATCTCTTCCCTCTATCAATTATTATTCTTACGTTTGTGCTTGCGTGTATGTGTGTGCGTGTGTGTGCGCGCGTGTGTGCGCGCGTGTGCGTGTGTGTGTGTGAGCGCGCACCGCTCGCCTCTGTTACTTCCCCTGATGTTTATTTCAAATGTGCTGAGGGTACGTATACTGTACTGAGCTGTACCGAGCTGTACCGCTGGACTATTGGTTGTTGTTGTATACATCTCTAGAGGTACATATGCTGTACCGAGCTGTACCGCTGGCTGTTGTTGTATACATCTCTAGAGGTACATATACTGTACTGAGCTGTACCGCTGGCTGTTGTTGTATACATCTCTAGAGGTACATATACTGTACTGAGCTGTACCGCTGGCTGTTGTTGTATACATCTCTAGAGGTACGTATACTGTACTCAGCTGTACCGCTGGCTGTTGTTGTATACATCTCTAGAGGTACGTATACTGTACTCAGCTGTACCGCTGTACCGCTGGCTGTTGTTGTATACATCTCTAGAGGTACATATACTGTACTGAGCTGTACCGCTGGCTGTTGTTGTATACATCTCTAGAGGTACATATACTGTACTGAGCTGTATCGCTGGACTATTGGCTGTTGTTGTATATATCTCTAAAGCTTGTCTTAACTGTTAGTCTTATTATGTCTTCCTTTTTGTCTGTTCCATGTCTGTTGTTTTTTTTTGGCTTTTCATTCATTCATCAATCCCTCATTCCTTTATCAGCGTAGATAAACATTTCATAAGAAAATTGTGTGTGCAGATTATGGGTTTCTGGGAAAAAAACCTCTGTGACATACCGCTGAGATTTGGGAGCCCTAAGACATACCTATGGGATCTTATTAAGTAGCATGGGGTCAGAGGCGTACCTAGGGTGGGGAAGGGGGGCCCAACTTCGAAAGTCCCCCTCGGGCCACCAAAATATTTTTTTACATTAAATATTAAGTACATTATTTCATTTCATGGTGTCGAATGTCAAAATGCAGGGGCCCCCAAAGAGGCCAAGCCCGCCGGACCCCATAAATCCCTATGTTCGGCACTGCACGGGGTTCTATACACTTCTGAGGCCCATCTGTTAAGACCGCCTTGCCATCAAGATGGCCCGTCCCTACGTGTTTTATTTATATAAAAACCTGTTTGGCGGTTTCAAATGATATCGCGCATGCGCCGCTAAGTAAACAGTCGCAATTTACGCTGGCGGCCATTCAAATAAAATATTAACAGTAAATTATGACGAAGCTTAGAATAGTAAAGTAGTATTTTCCTCATGGTGGTGGTGTAGTAAAGTAGTATTTTCCTCATGGTGGTGGTGTAGTAAAGTAGTACTTTCCTCATGGTGGTGGTGTAGTAAAGTAGTACTTTCCTCATGGTGGTGGTGTAGTAAAGTAGTACTTTCCTCATGGTGGTGGTGATCTGTTTTGACGTGCTTGAATGAGATCCAACACGGTTTATATAGGTCGGTGCAGAGAACCGCAGTAAAAAATTTGGGAAACCGGCAGCCATTTTGATGAGCTACGTCACCACTAGCTGTTGAAGTGTGTTGCTGTTGTTACAACTCTGGTACGTCAGCTCTAGCTGTGTCAGTGTGTTGCTGTTGTTACAACTCTGGTACGTTACCACTAGCTGTGCTAGTGTGTTGCTGTTACAACTCTGGTACGTCACCACTAGCTGTGCTAGTGTGTTGCTGTTACAACTCTGGTACGTCACCACTAGCTGTGGCATCGTGTTGCTTTTACAACTCTGGTACGTCACCACTAGCTGTGGCATTGTGTTGTTGTTATTACAACACTGATATGTCACGACTAGCTGTGGTAGTGTTATTTTTGCTGTTACAACACCGGTTTATTTGTCGTTAAAACAATGCCCAGTTCACGTGACCACAAGGAAGAACAAACACAGTTTGTCGATAGTGAAATTTGTGGAACGATGGGGAGCTGTGGGTGGTGGGGCGGGAGGGGGTATGAGTGAGTGAGTGAAAGAGAAGGGGGGGGGGCTCTGGGTTGGGGAGTGAGTAATTTAGAAAGAAATGAGCTTTAGGCTTCTACCCGAGATGTATTTTTTGTGAGAAAACATCTGCCCCCCCCCTTCCTTTTTTTTTTCCGGGCGCTCGTAATAGTTAATTTCACTAGAGTAATTTGGGAGAGGGGAATGGGTTGAAGATGGCAAGAAAGGGGTGGGGTGGGGGGAGGGAGGGGTAAGGATTGAGTCTTGTGTCACTAGTGTCCATCTCTCTTCTCCCCTCCCCCTTTTTTCATCATTAAATATGTAACAAGGAGTGAAGTCTGGGCCAGTCACGTGACCCGGGGAAACTAAGTAACATCCGGGTCTGCGAGGTAAATAGAAGGATTACCACAGAAACACAATGACCCGTATGTAACAGAGTTGGCAAGGGTGGGGAAGTTTGGGGGGGGGGGGGAGGTTATGGGATGAATAGGGACGGGGTTGGAGTTGCGGGATGGGGGAGTGATAGCTTCAGTGGTCTGCAAGATGGATGGGTACAAATGACACGACGCTCAGACCACTAACAATAACAAGGGCACACTGCGACATTTAGAACTGTCTGATTTATACTCGTCACAACACGACAAGCCGTTATACTGGTAAATAGTGGGGCCGCCATTCCATAGTCAGGCAGCTACTCTACAGTTGGGCAGCTACTCTACAGTTGGGCAGCTACTCTACAGTTGGGCAGCTACTCTAAAGGTGGGCAGCTACTATACAGTTGGGCAGCTATTCTACAGTTGGGCAGCTACTCTACAGTTGGGCAGCTATTCTACAGTTGGGCAGCTATTCTACAGTTGGGCAGCTATTTACTGTCGATCAGCTATTCCACAGTTGGTCAGCTACTCTACAGTTGGGCAGCTACTCTACAGTTGGGCAGCTATTCTACAGTTGGGCAGCTACTCTACAGTTGGGCAGCTACTCTACAGTTGGGCAGCTATTCTACAGTTGGGCAGCTACTCTACAGTTGGGCAGCTACTCTACAGTTGGGCAGCTACTCTACAGTTGGGCAGCTATTCTACAGTTGGGCAGCTATTCTACAGTTGGGCAGCTACTCTACAGTTGGGCAGCTATTTACTGTCGATCAGCTATTCCACAGTTGGTCAGCTATTCTACTATCGATCAGCTATTCCACAGTTGGTCAGCTATTCTACAGTTGGGCAGCTATTCTACAGTTGGGCAGCTATTTACAATCGGTCAGCTATTCTACAGTTGGGCAGCTATTCTACAGTTAGGCATCTATTGACTATCGATCAGCTACTCTACAGCTGATCAGCTATTCTTCAGTTGGTCAGCTATTCTACTATCGGTCAGCTATTCTACAGTTGATCAGCTACTCTACAGCTGATCAGCTATTCTTCAGTTGGTCAACTATTCTACAGATGGTCAGCTATTCTACAGCTGGTCAGCTATTCTACAGATGGTCAGCTATTCTATAGATACTATAGTGAGGTAGGATTTCAATCTCAAAACAAAAAAAAAATAGCCAAGTCCTCAATCAAACTCACTCACCTTCCGTTATAACTGCCACATGACGTCACGCGCCAGGACTTTCATACTCGCGTGAGGCCATTCTTTTATGAGCTGCTGTTTTTAAACTCATTTTTCGAAAAACAAAAACAACTGTTGAAACCAACGACCTAAGCACCCCCAGGGCTAAAGAATTAAAGGCTTTTATATTTCTCTTTTTCTTTTCTCTCCATCCATTTTCCATCCCCTATTCCCCCCCCCCCCCCGCGTGTTACATAACCACACAGTACTTAAAATCCCGTCGTACATAATTTGTACCGGGAGAGTATTTTCACTTTTCTGGTTACAGGCGGACGGGTTTCAACATCGGAATGCGATTTTTTTTTTAAATATTCTAAACTAGCTGTACCTTGCAAAATCTTAACATAGAGTTATATGCCCTTAGGTTTGATCAGTAGGCTAGGTCGGTGGTCGGCAAACTTATCAGCCAAAGAGCCAAATATGAAAATTTCCACAATTAAAAAAAAAAAATTGGGAGCCAAATCTGCTTTTATTACACTAAATAAGTAGTACACTAAATAAGCTGTATACTAAATAAAACTAAATGCCACAGCCGCGCTTAAGGAGCCAAGGAGCCACATGATGCTCCGGAGCCGCACTTTGCCGACCACTGGGCTAGGTTATTTTTGGTTTCGGACAGATCCGATTTTGTTCATGATTTTTATTACTATTGTTTACGTTTGACGATTTTAAACTGGAATACTGTTGTATTAATTCTTCACTTTCGATTTAACGCAGAAACCCAAACCGATATTATTATTTATATAGATTGCATCCTAACCCATTCTAAGATTTATACCTCCCTTCACCCCGCTGCCCCTTCTCCCCCACCCACCCCTCCCACGACGTATTTCGAACGCCCTTTTTCAATGTAGATTGATTGAACACTTGAATTTTTTTCCCTTCTCCCTCCCACCTATTTCCTCATAACGCTAAGCTTTCCACCCCCCCCCCCCCACCAACCTCAACTCTCCCCGCAATGCAACGAACCGAACGACAAAATGCTATGTTTTTTTTTTTTAGCTTGTTAGTGGAGTTACCTTTTCTTTGCCGCATCACTCCGTTGTAGTCGAACGAATATAAAAATAAAATAATAATAATAATAATTATACGACTCTTTAACGAAACAAACAAAAAATAATAATCCTGTCCCTTTGAAATCGGATTAACGGTTAGGATTAGAGATAAATCTCTTTTGTGTGTGAGCAAACAACACGTTGCAGAGACGTCTGCGTCCCCAATTTCAATCACTTAACGACTATTTATAGATTATAAACGCACTGACATATGAATAGTTTGGATCGTCATCTTTTTTATCTTTTGTGACTTCTCAAGTTCTCTTCACATTCTGTTTCGTTGTAAGTTTTGTTTTTACCTTCTTCGCTCCCCCCCACCCCCCACCACCATAAACACTTTTTGCCCCATCGTCACATATGTTTGTTATTAATCCCCCGCCCCCCGCCCCGGCCCCGGAGGTAATAAAGAACAGTTGACAGGTATTGTTGTTATGTAAGGCGCCCCATTGCTCCAGAATTAATGGCACGGGCCGCCCCCTCTAATCCAAGTATTGTGTGTGCAGGAATAGAGAAACAGAAGAACCCAGAAAATTGCCCCATAAATAAAACACATATTGAACTCCCCCCTCCCCATGCGCCCCTGCCCCTCCCCCCCCCCCATATCGATTAGCTATGTCTCTTACTCTGGTGATGCGCGGAGTTGGGGAGGGGGGGGAGAGGGGGGATTCTATCTGTACATCCGGTCAAACAGACAGATCAACTTTACTTGTTGTAACTCTTCAGTAAATGAAAGAGGGGAGGGTGGGGATATAGACGGGATTTACCGGAGGACAGGGAAAGTATTTGGGGTGTTAAATGAATGATGAGAGACAGAAAGAGAGAGGGAGGGAGCTTTCGGCATGGTCTTTTCAAATAGTGACTTTAGCTATCCATCTATCTATCTAATCTATCTTATCTATCTATTTATCTATCTAATCCATCTGATCTATCTATCTATCTATCTATCTATCTATCTATCTATCTATCTATCTATCTATCTATCTATCTATCTATCTATCTATCTATCTATCTATCTCTCCATTCTCCATCTATCTATCTATCTATCTATCTATCTATCTATCTATCTATCTATCTATCTATCTGTCTGTCTGTCTGTCTGTCTGTCTGTCTGTCTGTCTGTCTGTCTGTCTGTCTGTCTGTCTGTCAATCTATCGTATAGTCCGTCTGTGTTACTCTGTATGCCTGCATGTCTGTATGTGTGTGTGTGTTTGTCTATATGTGTTTCTTTCTGTCTCCTGCTATCTCTACAGCCGTTTCACAATTAAGTATCTGTCTGTTCCTTTAACGGACGTTTGACAGATCAAACTCGACTGATGGTCACTGTCGCCCATTGTTCGCCCATTGTTCGCCAATGTCTGTTACAAAGTGTCCTGGTATGTCCCCGGAACATGGACCCGGGACGAAGTGACCATCTCCACCAGGTCTGGACCCCACCCCCCCACCTCTTTTATCACCCACCGGTGGCATACCCACCAGTTTCTAATGAGTAATATAGCGGGCCAAGTGTACCCTATAGGGCCCTGTGGGTCTGGGGGCCTCTGACGTGTTCGGGCTGCTCAGCACTAAGGGTGTCCCTGTGTAATACGAAAAAGAAAAAAAGAGACCAAAATGCGTGTACACCCCCTAGGATAAAACCCTTGCACTCTCATACAAAGTGTGTGATGACAGCAGGTTGATACGTTGCTTACGGTGATATGAACTATGTACAGTTGTGTACACCATACACGATATCATGGTAGTAGAATAAACGGACAACTGAAGTAAACGCTGGGGAGAGATTCTTAGCACGCACGCGTGAAGATATTGTGTACGAGTCGCTGTAGAATGCATTTGGTGTACATTGGATACGTTCAACCTATCATTAGCATATGATCACCTAACTGGTGGACTCCCACACCCCCCCCGTCCACGCCCTTCCTCCCTCCACATTTCACAGGCATGTATGTACACTGTATGTTCCTATTTTCTCTGTCTGTCGGTCAGTCTGCTGTCGCTAAAAGGGAAAACAAAGGCATGCTAATGTATTACACTCACATCCATTATTGTCAATGGCATAAACTACTTCCCCCCCCCTCCCTCTCCGCCCCCAACTTCTTAACTGAACTAATCGCGCTTGCGACTCATGGACATAATTGACACCTAAATAACACGTGTCGCCAGCAAGCCCATTAATCTGAACACACGCTGTACCTTGAATATTAGTCTAATACATAACAACCCAAGCTTAAGACACAACAACACTCGTTTCAGACGCAACAATACAAATTTAAGACGCAACAACCCAAATTTAAGACGCAACAACACTCGTTTCAGACGCAACAACACGAATTTAAGACGCAACAACCCAAATTTAAGACGCAACAACACTCGTTTCAGACGCAACAACCCAAATTTAAGACGCAACAACACTCGTTTCAGACACAACAACCCAAATTTAAGACGGAACAACCCAAGTTTCAGACACAACAACCCACGTTTAAGACACAACAACCCAAGTTTAAGACACAACAACACAAGTTTACGGCACACAAACCTCAAAGTAATGGCATTTCTTCCCACCTACATCACATGTACAGAAATGCTGATAGTCAAGGCCAAAAAACATATTTCTTAACATTTTCTCACATAAAAATCTTCTCAATTTTTTTCACACCGCTGACCTACTTATTGCCCTCCCTGGTCGCTCTGTGTCAGCCTACCCCCCCCTACCCCCACCTGTCACAAATAATGATGCAAAGTCCCTTGACCCAATCAATCAAGATTTTAACCCCCCTCCTCCCTTCACCAATATCTTCCTTTATTCTCAACATCTCTCTTCTCCCCCCCCCCGACTTCTTGACAAATACCTGTTATATGGGGGCATTAGCTTCAGTAGGGAGAAAGAGGGCGCGATGCCCCCCTTAAAATTTACCCTCCACATTTTGATCCCCATCGATGGATGAGATAGGCTGTCTCGTGTAATCTTGTTTTGTCTTGGGTTGTGTTTTTGTTTTTGTTTGTTAAGGGGATCCTGTGATGGTTTCTGGGTTGTTTTTTTTTGTTTTTGTCCCCTGTTCACTTTGATCTCACCACTTGACTATCACTCCATCATATTGTAGTAGTCGGAGCTTTGGGGTTTTTATTCAGTGGTGTTTTGGTTGTTGTTGTTGTTATTTTGCATCGTGTGGAATGTGGAGGTACTGGGACTGAAACTCTGAGAGTCTAATGCTGTGATCACGGTGACGTCTGGGTGCAGGACAAAAAGTCCCCCCCCCCCCAGTACTAAAGACCAAGCAGATTAAAAGCTCTCCCCCCCCGACTCAAGCCCCCCCCTCCCCTATCCCCCATGACTAAAGCTTCCCCCCCTCACCCCCCACCCCCACCCACCCAACACTGAGGAAAGCCCGTAAATATTTTTTTGTTCAGTCACTTCTGAGGTAATAAATATTTCTTAAATAATATACGGTCAGTCTTGATCTTTGGGGGGGGGGGGGGTTCTATCAGTTGGTTTCCTACCGGGGCCAGTGGCACTCACTTTATACATAACGTTAATTTTCTTGATGTAACCCCCAGCCTCCCCTTCTCCACACGCGACTCATCCCAAACGCGTAAATCGGCGACCTTCTTCCTCCCTCCCTCCCCCCCCCCTTAAAGCCACAAATGATACGTCCAACTGGTTCTTTACACCCAACACTAGCTTGATCACTGAGATGCCATCACTTTACCATCATTCATTGCAAGTCGAATAAAAGTCTGGAATTTAATAGTCTTATTCTATTTAAGTTTTTTTTTTTGGCATCAAAGTTTTAGATAAGACACAATTAAACCGTACGTGCGTGTGTGTGGCGGGGGGGGGTCTTTTGTTCAGGGATGCGGAAAGGAGCTTTAGTCCAAAGATAATATGACGTCTTCATGTGGATATGGTTTGGGGAATGAGTGTCGGTGTGGTGCAACGTGATGTGGTCATTGCGATGTGTTATGGTGTTGGCTTGACCCGAGACTGTCTTAATAAAAAAATAATTCATTTCTTTTTTTTTTTTCGTCTTGAACTTTCAGGTAAATTTATATATTTATATATAAATTTATATATATATATATATATACAAGTTGTATCCTGCGAAACCTTCGCATAGAGTTATATCCCCTCAGGCTTGATCGGTCGGCTAGGTTATTTCTGGTTTCGGGCAGATCCGATTTTTTCATGATTGTATTTTAAACTGGAATACTGTTGTATTAATTCTTTACTTTCGATTTAACGCAGAACCCACACCGCTATTATTTATATTATATTTACAGACACACACACAGACACACACACCAGAGATGAGCGGACAGCGGACGCGTCCGCTTGCTGACGCAGATCCGCAGACTTTTCCGAATCCGCGGACTGACAGCGGACGCATTGTATGGTTAAGTTTCCGACTCGCGGACTGACGCGGATCTTCTTTAGCGTTACCATAAAAAAAAATTCAAGTCATTTAAACAGCTAAATTTCAGCTATGCGGACGCGCGGACTGGTCCGCAGACCAATGTTGTAAGATTCTGCGGACGCGGACGCGGATCATTGATAGAAATCCGCGGACGGACGCGGACGCTAAATTTCAAGATCCGCACACACACACACAGACACACACACACACACACACACACACACACACACACACATATACATATATATATATCAAAGTCAAGAAAATTGTATTCCGGACTTGTTTTGAATGTCAAGGGTGTCAAGAAAAAAGTTAATTACTTTTTAGACTATTGACTGCACACAACACACGCACGCACCCGCGCACACACTCTCGTTCTATGACGATATATCGCTGTAGTTTTTATTTTGTGTGTATGTGTGTGTGTATGTATGTGTTTGTATGTGTGTGTGTGTGTGTGTGTGTGCCTCCAGAGCTCTCTATTAAGTGCAAACCTAATGTGTTTCTCTCATGAAACGGGGGAAACTGAATAATTTAAAAAAAAACCGGAATCTTGTTGACAATTTGATCGGAACAAAGAGAATCGTAAATGTGTGAGTAAAGGAGAGAGAGAAAGAGAGAAGGAGAGAGAGAGAGAAGGAGAGAGAGAGAGAAATACATTAAAGTATGAGAGAAATTAAGATAGAGAGAGTGGGTCATAAAAGGCAAAACGAAACAAAAGACTTTGGATGTATCGAACTGAAGTGTATGTGTGTGTGTATGTGTGTTAATGTATGTGTGTGTATGTGTGTATGTGTATCAGTGTATGCGGCTAAAATAAATAGATTATTATATCTGGCTGTCTTACCGCCGTACTTGGTCTTGATGCGCTGCAACATCTGTGCCGCGGCCCGGAGAGAGACACAGCTTGGAGTGTCACGCGGTGTGCCGTTATGGTGGTGTGTCTATATCGAGTTGCATGTGTGTTGTTATGTATGATACAAAGGATGACACCCGCCGTAAACATGACCAGTTGTATCACCGTCTATCCCAGACGTGGGCAAACCTCGGCCCGCGGGCCACGGTCGGCACGTTTGGCCGTGTATTGAAGGCCGCGCCATCAATGTATATTTTAGTTCACATAACATTGTGTAAATCTTGATCAATGTTCGGGTCTTTCTGCCAAATTTCCGCTCTCTGTTTCGGCCATTCCTTCAGATTCAAGAACCTAGTGAGGCTTCCGATTTTAAAAATCTGCCGACCCCCCTGCTCTATCCGATCTTTTTCTTGTGCATGTATGTGTGTGAGCGTGTATGTATCTTTGTGTGTGTATCTATGTGTGTGTGTGTGTGTGTGTTTGTGTGTGTGTTTGTGTGTGTGTGTGTGTGCATGATCGACAAAGGTTCTGAAAGACACTGTCTCCTAAACCCCCCCCTCCACACACACATACTCACCCTGTCTTTGTTATCACATACAACTTTTTCGTCTACCGCATACGAGAGCGCGGTGTTGTCGGGTAGGGCGCAGGGCGTTGCGCGAGGAGCCGCCGTTTAACTCACAAGCGCACACACCCACACACACACACACACATGCACACCCCGACCCTACTGTTAGATAGATACCTGTTCAATTATTCACAGTGACTGAGTTTTTATGACAGAGTTGTTCATGGGTCGGGGAGGGGTGTGTCTCTATTACACGTGGACGTGGCGCTCTAACCCCCTGCTCTCCCTCACCTCCCCCACCATACTCCCCTTCCCCTCTCATGTGGGACAAGTATTGAAACCCACGGGATACATTTCTCTCAACTCGGCTAATTTGTGGTGTACGATTCGGAGGGACGGCATCTTATGGTCGGACAAAATGTCACAACAACCACCAGGTCCTGTCCTGTCCCACCACCACCACTTGTCGAGAAAATGTCACAACATTAAAATGGGCTGATTATGTCATAACATTATCAGCATTGAACCCGGATGTCCTTAGTACCCCCCCCCTTAGCCTAACAGACAGACCATCGGGGGGGGGGGCAGATGAAGTGTAGAAGACACCAGTTTCTTTAATCACGTCATATGAAGGGATTGTGTGGTCAGCATATGACCCAGCCGCCTTTACTTCTCTCTTTCAAAAAAAAAAAAAATCCTTTGGTTCTCACCGAGCATCGAACCCGGGACTCTCAGGTCGTCGTCTTTCGAGCGCTCCACGACGATCGGTCATCCATTGTCCATAATGTGACGTGGTCAAATGTGTGTGTGTGTGCTGTAGGTGTCCGATTTACCGTCAAAGGAATATCTAGGTCAACTGTACAACAGGACGTCCAGACCAGAGATTAGCGGACAGCGGACATGTCCGCTTGCGGACGCAAATCCGCAGACTTTTCCGAATCCGCGGACTGACAGCGGACGCTTCGTATGGTTAAGTTGCGGACTCGCGGACTGACGCGGATCTTCTTTAGAGTTACCATAAAAAATTTCAAGTCATTTAAACAGCTAAATTTCAGCAATGCGGACGCGCGGACTGACTGCGGACCAATGTTGTAAGATTCTGCGGACGCGGATCATTGATAGAAATCCGCGGACGGACGCGGACCGCTAAATTTCAAGATCCGCACACCTCTGGTCCAGACCCAACTCTGGGGCGGATGAATGTGCCCAACTGAATGTATTATTAGCTCTCGACAAAGAGCGCGGCTTTCGGTAAACTTTTTTTTTTTGTATTTACTGTTATTTAACTTCTTTTTTATACATGGGTAGATGGGGGAGGGGGGTGGGTTTATGGGCGTACACCACACATCCTTTCGTCTCAGGATACCTACAGAAGAATCTGGTCACCTGTGCATAACCGTAGTGGGATTAAGGGTGCCCGGGGTGGGGAAGGCTATAGCTATTCCACAAACAAGGGGCGACTATTTGTTTTGTTTTTTTGAAACCCTCCTCCCCCGAGAGCCACTGACGGTAAATCCGGTTACTGCTGGTGTCCAGCTTTTTTTCTGTTTCACGACACACGATGTATACGAACTGTCAGGTCGCGTGGTCCGCTGATCACAATATGTAAACGTTGCGATTAAGCGAGATTCTCTTTACGCGGGAGGAGGAAATTCTGCGTCCATGTTGTTTGTAACTTTGTACCGTGATACTTTATTATGTGACAGTCTGTGACAAGCAATCTGTCTGTCTCGTGTTTCGTTTTTGACTCAGGTAAGTCACACCTGGGCGCAACTATGAGATCGGGCGGCCCCGGGGGGTAAGCATCAGGTTTTTGACTTGATGAGGCTCAAGGGCAGTCCCCTCCCTCCCCATCCCTCTTAGCTCCTCCCCCAAACATCTGTCACATACATCAGTCACATGATCCTGATCAAAACATAAAATTCTTTATTCATATATCCTCTTCCGTCCACAGAAAATGTTATCTGTAAAAATAAAACTTTGACAAGTTGGGGAAATCTGAGGAGGGAAATTGAAGCGTAGATGGCTCTTCTATACTCACCCCCCCCACCCCCTCCAATACCCGTAACATGTCCGTCACATACCCCGTCACTGTGCTGGGGTGGGGCTTTGACAACCACTTGAAAGAAAATATAAATGGTCATCCAGCGAAGGGCGCGCCCGTAAGCTTGTGTATGTCCCCCCTCCCCTCCCCCCAGGAAAACCATAGCATGAGATCCATTTGACAACAGCATGAATAGAAAAAAATAAATGGTCAGTTAGCATACTTATGTCCTTTAGCTCGTTCGAATGTGCCCCCTCGGGGCTAGTGTCTGTGTGCACACACCCCATGCGGTCATGACATTTTCCAGCCTTTCCATCCCTCGGATGTATGGACACACCACCGATCCAGCGAGCGCTGCTGAGAGTCCTTTTGTAATTTACATAAAACAAATATTATAAGAATAACTGACAGTTATACAATTAGCGTTATTAGTTTCATGAAATGATAAATTTTGAAAAATGTCAGAACGTTATAATGGTCTGGGACAGAATAGAGGGGCGAAAAGAAAAAAACGTTATTTTTGTATATGCAATATCGTGAGCTCTAGCTCCTCTCTCGCCTCGTTAAATAAACAATAATCCTCAGCTATTAATCATTCATTAATCACAATGATAGAAGAGAGAGAGAGAGGGAGAGGGGTTTAGGGAGAGAGAGAGAGGAGAGGGAGAGGGGTTTAGAGAGAGAGAGAGAGAGGAGAGGGAGAGGGAGGGTTTAGAGAGAAGAGACTAGCGGAATACAGAATTGTTGTTGATGTTTTCACATTTAAAATGTAATCGCTCGTCGGTTCTTGAGCCCTCTAGTGCTCAAAGATAATGGATTAAATGCATTTTTTTATGTTCCACATGGCTGATCACTTCGGTTACACTTTAAGCCTATGTGCAGAAGGGCCGCATTGAGAAGAGATGAAATATAAATTGAAATGTGAATGTCGTGGGTGTCAAGGGGCGGGAGAGGAGGGCAGAGCGGGTGTCGGATCAAACACCATGGCGGGCCGTTGCTTGACCTTTGTCCGAGGTTTCATTTTTAAGTGACCTGTGCAGTGTGTGCAGAATACGTACGCCTTCCCACCCCTTTCTCCACATTTCGCCATAAATTATAGCCTAGCTACAGTAAAAAGTAATTGGTGTAGATACTCCGACTGTCGACCTGAGAGTTCTGGGTTCGATCCTCGATGAGGAATTTTTTTCCCAGGTGAAATTTCTGTTTCAAAGTCGTCCCATAAGTCCACCCTGCTTTAAACGGGTACCTGATTTAAGTTGGGGAAGTAAAGAGCGGCTGGGCGTTTAGTGCAGACCAGGTGCAAATCACTCAATCCCTTTAAATACTTGAGTTTATAGAAACAGATGAATTTTTGCCTTTACATCTCCCCTAGGTTCCGGTCCATAGGGGGGAGAGTCCTGCCATCAAGAAAAGAATATGCTTGCGAATTTGTTAGTTTTGTTTTCATTCTAAAAAAAAAAACAACACTGTCCGTTACCCTGGAAAGGTTATGTCCCCTGCAATAATTAATTTTACAACTTGCCGCGCCCGAGTTGCATCACTTGGGGAGCTCCATATTGAATTTTATCAAGTTTTTCCTGAATGTTTGATTCGATAATAAAAGCCATCCCATAATATTGCAATCTAAGGGTGTGGACCTCATTAGCTTCAGATGGGAAAGGTAATCAACCGTCAGACATACAATTAAGAATCCGGACAATTTTCCGAAGTAAGGTCAATTTTACAAAATGGTACGGTACGGTAGTGTTGACATAGGCGTGACGTCATCCAATTGAGCGGTAAATTCAAAACATGATTTAAAAAGAAAGCGAGAAAAAGAGTGGGAATTTTTTCCCCTATATATTTGGTCAAGTGATCAGAAATTTATTTGGCATTGTTTTATTTATCACTTTCATTCCTATTCCTTCTTTCTTTCTTTCTTTTTTATTAATACTAAGCCCATTTCATTTTTTGAAACTGATGAAGTACTGGTTTTCCGAATTAGAGTGCTGATTGTTCTTTAGCTGGAGTGCTGATTGTTCTTTAGCTGGAGTGCTGATTGTTCTTTAATTGGAGTGCTAATTGTTCTTCAGCTACGTTTGAATGCCATTGTTCCATTTGTTATGCATAAATTATGAAAGAAAAGAAATGGGTAAGCACCTATTGTTATTTAATGGTAAGAATGAAAAGGGCTACTGCTGCTTTTAAAAAAAAATTATTAATAAATTTTTATGTTGGAGAAGCGGGCCCCATTTGTTGAGAGGGCCCCAGTTGTGGGAGGAGAGGGCCCCAGTTACGGGAGGGATAGGGCCCCAGTTGTGGCGGAGAGAAAACTTTGGTGTAGAGGAAAGAGCCCCAGAGTGTGAGGAAAGGGCCCCAGTTGTGGGAGGAGAGAGGCCCCAGTTTGAGAGGAGAGGGCCCCAGTTGTGAGAGGAAGGGCCCCGTTGTGGGAGGAGAGAGGGCCTTTGTGGGAGGAGGGTTCCAGCGTATGAGAGGAGAGATCCCCAGTTGTAGGAGGAAGGGAGCTAGTTATTGATAGAAGGGGCCCCAGTAATGTCGAGGAGGGCTACACACACACACATGTATTTGGGAGGAAAAGGGCCCCATTTGTCAGGCGTTTTGCCATGGACTTCATATTTTCAAAGCGTGTCTTCTGATTCGGGGCCTCAGATTTTCATGCGACCTTCACCGCATGTAGGCTCGAGTCCCCCCAAGTGTCACCTTTTATAGGGCCCTTAAATAAAAACCATAAGAAGGTCTCCCGACCTGACAGCGTGAGACGACGTAACATTACATCCATCGAGTTTCATTCGTTTATTTTAAAAATAAATACACATCTTTCTCTCTTTTCAGGTCTAATCCAATCCAGCCAAACGTCACACACAAGGGATACAGGAAACGTCATGATAATGACTTGTTAAAACTTTCACTGGCGTGGATTGTCGCGTTCAAGTAGTCCCTGGACACGGTTGACCTGGACTAAATCGTTTTTGAGGGGGAAAAAAATCAAATGTTGTAGCCAACTGACCATCTGTTTTTTGTCGTTTCTTTGGGTTTTTTTCCCTAAAGGAACTGGACAATTATTGTGTGGATTTTCCCCATTTAGAATCGTTGGAAATTCCCGAAGATTGAAACAATAAGAACAAGGTCATCATGGAGTTGATTCACGTCAAGGTTCTGTTTTGGATATATTGTGTCAAGGTCATACATTCACTGGGGACAGAGGCTGGTAAGAATTTCTTCTTGTTCTGCACGTCGTCTTGTCGTTGCTGTTGTTGTTGTTGTTGTCGTTGTTGTTGTCGTTGTCGTTGTCGTTGTTGTTGTCGTTGTCGTTGTTGTCGTTGTTGTTGTTGTCGTTGTTGTTGTTGCTGCTGATGTCTTTGTTGTTGTTTTCGTTGTCGTTGTTGTTGTTGTTGTCATTGTTGTTGCTGTTGTCGTTGTTATTGTTGTTGCTGATGTCTTTGTTGTTGTTTTCGTTGTCGTTGTTGTTGTTTTCGTTGTTGTTGTTGTTGTTGTTGTGGTCGTTGTTGTTGCTGTTGTCGTTGTTGCTGTTAAATATTTAAAGCTTAAATTGGAGTATAATTTCTCTCAATCTTATTTCTGCCTTTTTTAAAAAAAATTCTCTAACATTTCTCCCTTGGGTTCAAATAGACGCCCTATTTAAACAAACAAACCAACCCCTGAACACTGTCAGTCAGTGCTTTAGTACAACCCCCACCCCCTCCCTCCACCCTGAGAATTGCTAAACTGTTTCTATTTAATATTCGATTAGTGTTTCTGTTCATGTTGACATATATTAGTCGGTCGTTTTGTTGGACGATTACTTATCTATTTATCTATCCGAATGTCTGTATGTCTATATATATATATATATATATATATATATATATATATATATATATATATATATATCAAGCTAATGCACTGGTCTATCTAATCATCACTGTCTCTATTTAGCTTTCAAAGTTGTATCGATATATATTAATATATATATATATATATATATATATATATATATATATATATATAATCATTGTCATAGAATCCATCTCTGTATCTACTCTAGCTATCTCTCTATTTTCTACTCTAATTATCTATCTATCGACGTATCTGTATTTATGACACTTTTTTTTTTTGTTTTTGGTTCCAGAAGTTGTCCGAAATAAATCCTCGGATCGAGCATTAACAACTGGGGCGATCTCTCTCTCTCTCTCTCTCTCTCTTTTTGTTTTGTGGACATACAGATAGATAAACAGAGAGAGAGAGAGAGAGAAGAAGAAGAAGAAGAGAGTGAGAGAGAGAGAGAGAGAGAGAGAGAAAGAGGTGGGGGAGAGATGAAAAACAAAACTTGCACTCTCCTAGCATCATGGACAGCTGACCTA
>JAGDYQ010000036.1:5990125-6187899 GCA_021962125.1 Bulinus truncatus | reverse complement strand
CTAACAGACTCACACAAATACGCACAAATACTCACTCACTCACACACACACACGCGTTCGTGAATGTTATCGTGCTGACATCGTCTGCTGCTCTTATTCAGCGTCCCCGCCCCCCTTTGCACACCGCGCCCAATTTCAACCACGCCTACCAGGGGCTCATTCTATAGACCCCCCCTCCCCTCCCCGCCTTTCTCCTATAATACTCTTGTCACACCACCTATCACCAGAACTATTCCTTTGGGCAGACTAACTATGTGACTGCATTGCCCCCCCCGACATCTAAAGAGGCTCCTCTTTTAAGCCATGCCTACCCGTTTATTACGTTTGGCTCCCTAACTCTTTCATATTTCATGTACACGCATGCGCAAAGGCATCCTTCCTTTGTTTATGCACGTCCAATAACATGCTGTTTTTTTTTTTTTTGGTTTTAAAACTTTTGTAGTTTCATTAAAATTTTTGTTTCCTTCTCTCATCTCCCCTCCGCCCCCCTTCCCCCCTTTCCCCTCCCCCCATGCAGTTTTATAACTCTATTATGATCTTCTTTAATAAAATTTCAGGTGCACTTCCGCATCACCCCTCTCAGAATCTCCACTCTACCCCCCCCCCCCGACCTATTCATCTTATCTAACCTCTGGATAACACTCACCTTTGATATATGTACTGCAGATGGGAGAAGAAGAAGAGCTGCCTTGCTCGATGCAGGTTGATAACAAATTATGGAATGACGTCATTGAAAAAAAAAATGAAAAAGGGGAGGCAAGTGCGCTAAAAAGAAGTCAAATGGATAAGAGTTGTCTCCGACCGGGTTGATACTTTGCTCTATTCATTGCGGGCCCCCCTTTTTTTTTAACTCGTGGGTTTCTCGTCATGTTGACGAGGGATGCTTCTGATGTCAGAGGGATATTTTTATATATGTTAACTTTTAAACAGGAACGTATCAGTCAGACATACAAAGACAGACATACCAAACAGACACACACAGAGACAGACACAGGGGAGTCAAAAAGTCTGACTGATTGACCGAACTCACGAACCAGTCATCTACATGCATTGAGCCTCTCGCCTACCCAGAGAAGCCTCTCCAGTCATGTCTCAAATCCTCTCCAGTCATGTCTCAAAGCCTCTCAAGAGTTATTCCACAAAAAAAAAACATCACCACAACAACACAGCAAGAGCCAAACGCAAATTTCTTATCCGTTTGGTAAATCTTGTTTTCATTTTTTCCCTCTTTTTTTATTTCTCCTCCTCCATCCGATTTCTTATACGTCATAATCGAGAAATAAGATGCAGCAGACGATAAATATATTTGCTGTCCGACGTTTTGGGTTTTACGTCTGCTCTCAGCAGATGAGAATCTTCAAGTAAACTTCAGCTCTCGTCATGGGTGCTAAATTTTTACCTGATATCTGGGCTACATTTTTATATTTCTTGTGTGTGTGTGTGTGTGTGTGTGTGTGTTATTCTTCTATATTCTCATCTGCCATGGGTTGTATTCGAATACATCCAGTATCGTGTATTCAAATCCGGCCAGTATCGATTATCCGAATAGGTACTGTATCATTTATTCGAATGCGCATGGCATCGTTTATTCGAATACGCCCAGCTAGGTTCATTCGAATACGCTCATTAACGCACACAGTATCGTACTTCAACATTGTCTGAGATGGGTATCTTTTCTTTTAACCTCTTAAAACAAAAAAAAAAAAAATAAATCTGATATCAACTGATGATATCAACGAGAAATGCTGGGCTCTGTGATAATCGTATTTATTTTATATCCCATTTTTTTTTCGGTCTGCTCGCTCCAAATGAGAGAGAGAAAGAGAGAGAGAGAGAGAGAGAGAGAGAGAGAGAGAGAGAGAGAGAGAGAGAGACAGAGACAGAGACAGAGACAGCGAGAGAGAAGTAAATGAATGGCCCCTGATAATCATCCATGTTTAGTGTTTTTATTGCCCCTGTTGTAATCGAGTCTTAAATTAGATTAGGACAATGTGTATTTTAGAGTTATCTACCCTTTGCTAAGCCACGGGAAGTCTTCCAACAGTAATGGCTGATAACCGTCTTACCCGTTGCCCGGTGCAGATTTCCGCGACGAGAATAAACGGATAAGTAGTTTTCTTTTTCCCCGTGTATTTCATGTGGTGACTTTATATTGGCATTAACCAGTAGTGGACACATTGATATTTGTGTATTGACCTTTCCATATAAGGTCCGGCCACGATGTATCCCTCGTATCCTTTGATCTGATATCGGAAGAAACGATAACCATGAGGTTTCCCAAAGGTAAACAATACATTTAGGCATCGGCGGCGGAACGAAATATTTTAAGGGGGGCAAGCCAAAATATGACCGAAAGACAAATTATACTCCACTTAATTCTATAATAGAATATAGTAATTCTGTAGCAAGTATTTAATCGATATTTTTAAAACATAACGTATTAAAAAAGATAAAAATGAACATTGAGCACTTCTGTCGTCAACTGATTTGTAATGTCAGTTTGTTTGCAAATTTAATAGTGAAATTAGATCAGAAAATTACTGATAATTATCATGAATGATGATGAATATGAAACCGGAAACGGGAAACTCAATAAACAAAACGTAATTTATGAAAAGATAATAAATAATTGTATTTTCTTTAAAATTTACATTTGCCGTCATTCGGTAGATGGCAATACTTCTCTATACTTATAAGACGCATTTGCTATCTGTCTGTCTGTTCCCTTAAAACTCAAGATGCAGACAACCAAATAACGTGAAATTTGATACACGCAGTGGCGTAACCGGGAGGGGGGGCAGGGGGGGCTTGAGCCACCCCCCCAGGCCAAATCATCAATACATAATTTGCGTTATAAAGTTACAAAAAAGACTGTCAAACTGTCTTTTTTTCAATATGTAAGCCCCCCCCCCAGCATTTTTTGCTGGTTGCGCCACTGGGTACACGTACACAAAATTACATGGGGAATGTTCTTAAACAGGTTTCGTTTCATTTCAATGGGTACTTTAATTGTAATTAATTATTTTGGATATCAAAGACATGAAAATTGGTAAACTTTTACCCCGATTGCAGGTTTTACGAGCTTCTCTCCCACATAGCTAACTTACTATAAATATGATCGGTACGGGGAACCAATATCACATTACTTACTACATTATTACATTCCATTCCTTCATCCATAGGAATTGTCATCTTTTGATACAGTCATGCCTAAGAGAGGGAGAGAGGGAGAGAGGGAGGGAAGAGGGAGGGGAGGGAGGGAGGGGAGGGAGGGAGGGAGAGAGGGTGGGAGGGAGGGAAAGAGAGAGAGGGAGGGAGGGGAGAGAGAGGGAGGGAAAGAGGGAGGGAGGGGAGGGAGAGAGAGAGAGGAACTGCCAAAAATGTTGTGTATCACATTGCTTAAAGATAAATGTACCCTTTTATTGCAATTTGCATGCCCTTTTTTACGCGTCTTATTTTAAATCTTAATTAAACGTCAAATTACGCTTCTTAAATAAACAGAAAACATTATTTTAAACCCGGGCAAAGCCGGGTACTTGCAACTAATTTTAAAATATGCCACAACAACTCTCAATAATGTGATTACTGTAAAGTGTCAATTAATTATAATTTCTTTCAAATATTAAATTTAAGAAATAAATCAAATGAATTATGAAAATGAAAATGATACATATAAACTAAAATGAATTACATAGTTAAAAAAGTTAAAATTTTAGGGGGGGCAGACTGGAAATTCAAGGGGGGGGCGCCGCCCCCCCTTAAAAGTTTTAGGGGGGTCCGCTGCCCCCCCTGCTCCGCCGCCAGTGCATTTAGGCAACATTTCTTGATATATCTAACACATAATCGGCTAGCCTGGCGTACGTACGTGTGTATAACTTCCGCGGCTAAAAATAGACTGGGGAATTTTGTAAAGATGTTCAAAGGGATACAACTCAATTATAAGGAGTCACTCGCCGGTCCGGGTACCGGGCCTTTGATCTAGTATATATATATAGTGTATATATATTACATAAAGGACCATTGGGGCAGATGAAATTAAGAATTCATCTGTTTTTATTACCATGACATGTAGATGACATATAGATGCATTTCGTGGCTAGCACAACTCTCAGCCGCCTTTACATCCCCAACCAAAGTCAGCTGACCAATTTAACCTAATTTCACTAGGACCTGGAAAAAAATAATCACTTGGTCCTCAAAGAGGGATCGAACCCTGGACTCATAGGTCGACAGTCAATGGCTCTACACCGCTTGTCTACCCGTCGTCCCTCGTTAATATGGGGCTTTTGACGTAAATTTTTTCAAATTGTGGTTCGGTTTCGAACAATTTCTTGTTTCTTGGGGTTTGTCAAGTTTAGCGTGTAGCGGTGTAAGGTGATGTTTAATAACATGGTTGTTATTCTTTAATCCGGTTTTGATATCTTTCCGTAAGAACTTAATCAACTCTCTCTCACACACGTGTTTTGATTCATATTCCTTTAAGGGGGGGGGAAGGGTTAAGGTGATGGGGGTTCTTAGCTTTTTAGGTCTTGAGACGGAGTTTACAAGCAAATCTAATCTCTCACCTTTTTTTTACCCCCATGTATATATTAGTACTCACGGAACGCACGTGCTAGCTCGTGCGTGATGTCATATATGTTTGAAAATAAAATTTTTTTTTACCAGAACATGACAACACTAAACATTACTGGACAGGGTTTGTTTGTTGTTGTGACTCACGTAGTTGACCTGTTAGCTGTGTGTAAGTGGTGTGGGTCGTTGTGAAGCGAGCGGACCATGTCAGATGTTCCACGCACTGACCGTTAACTGCTTGATTTCTTTTTTTTTTTCCGTCCAACGGTTTACCAGAAACTTTATGGATTTCTCCGTTCATTAGATCTGCGCACTTATAGAATTATGATTTTGAATCAGACGCCAGCACCTAAGTAGGGTCACAGCTGTGTAGTTACATCGGTACATGTCATTCTATCGTTACACATATGTACACGTCTTCTGCGATCATAGCAAATCTGCATAGAGCATGAAATGGGTTTTTTTCCCCCCATGTGGCGGTTACAATGTGCACGGCTTCGCACGGCTTCACACTAAGACACCATGCATCTTTACAAACTGCACTGTCGCACACATCGCCATAGGGTCAGCAAACAGTAAATGGTGGCCCGACAGTCTGTGGGGGGGGGGGGGGGTTCACATTCTTCCGTCTGCGTGCACCTTATTATCTCCCAGAGTTCAGCGTAGATACGCACCGTAGCCGGTTGAGATGGAACATCGGTTGCGGAGGACCGCGTGCCACCTCATTGCGACAGCGCTGGGGGTGGGTGGGTGGGTGGGTGAGGGGGTCCCCGCATGAGCACGTAAAAGAGCATGTTATGGGCTGTCAGACCCGCATTGTGACGTCATCGTTTAGTGCACACACACACACACACACACATCACACGACTTGGGCCGGCGTACAGATGGTGGTTATGTAGGTCGGAGATAAAAAAAAACAGGGCGACCGAGATAAGCGACAAAACATACAACTTATCACACTCTCCACGGACACACACAAAAAATACAGCTTCCCCCCCCCCCCGCTGGTTTATTTTTCCTTGTTTTTCCACCAGCCCGCCCGCCTCCTCTCCGTGTACGCGTCTGGGAGAGTTCGGGGGAAAACCTTGATAGGACGATGGGCTGAAATGGGGAAGGGGATGTATATACACCTAACTCAGTTTGGATTAGAATGGAGGAAACACTGCAGAGTTAGATAAACCTCGGCACCAATACGTGTTATTTTTGTAAATACCTTATTCCCCATTGACAACACGCCGAGGGAGAGGGGGGAGGGAGGGGGGCTGAATTTCTCCCTCCCCCTCCCCCGCTCCATCCCTCTCGACATTCTCCCTCCCACCCCTCCCTAACAATCGTTCATCACGTGACCTTTTTCTATTTTTTTTTTGTTTTGTTGGATGGGCGCTCTTTCTCTCTCTCTCTCTATTTCCAAACATCGACAACAATAGATTTAGCGGCTGTGACACTTGACTGTCGTCGCTCTTCGGGTCTCAGGGAAACCTGCCTTCCTCCCCCCCCTCCTTCCTGGTTTGGTTCCGGGCACGGTTTTTAAAAACAAATTTGTCTTTGTCAGGGACACTTGACCTCCGAAGGGGGCGTTCACGTGTCCACTCTCCTTATTATTATTATTTTTTAAATATTTCCAAGGCCCCCCCCCCGGTACTCAAATATGAGATTTTAACAGTTCCTGGGAAATTGTAAGCCTGGTACTGCCCGTTGGTTGTCCCTTACAGTATTTTTTGGTTTGTATTTTGCTGGCAGGGAGACGCCCCTCCCCCCACCCCACATCTCACTTCGCCACCCTCACTACTCTAGCTGTATAAATACACCTGCCTGTTCCCATGATGGATTACTCCCTCCTCCTCCCCTTGGCCTCCCTTCCTAGCACGCCCCACCACCACCACCTCCACCCTGCCCCTTTTCACATCTCTTACACAAGGACCATATGACGACGGCCGTTCTCTTATTGGTAAGAAAACTAGACTGCTGTCTAAGCTCACCCCCCCCCCTTTCTTTTGTCTTACCTGAAATGTCTAACGTGAAATAATATGATGATTTGAAGGTCACGGGGTCCATTATTTGCTAACGGTGACATTTTTTTTTTCTTATCGGGCCACCGATGTAACTTTTGCCTTTGGCTTTTCAAATTAACTCCGCTTATGGTCCCTAAATATTAAGTTTATTAATTTTTTTTTTTGCGGAGGGTAGAGGTGGGGTGGAGCCAAAATGTAACTTGACCTACGGTCTCCCTTAAGTGCACCTTCACTCCCTCCCCCCACCCCCAGGGCTTTCCTAAAAACGTTAGAATGTTTTCTTCGGACTGCTTCCTTATTTTTTTCTATCTCTGTTACATTATAATTCTTTGCTAATTACCACATAACATAAACTTGATGGGATAGAGAGAGGTAGAGAGAAAGAGAGAGAGAGAGAGAGAGAGAGAGAGAGAGAGAGAGAGAGAGAGAGAGAGAGAGAGAGAGAGAGAGAGATATCTGAGGGTATTAGCCCGCTGCAATCAGAGAAAACAGAAATAGAGGTTTTAAAAAAGAGCAGAAAAAGAAAAAGTTTGAGGAAAGGTCATAGCGTGCGACCACTCACTCTCCACCCCCTCCCTCTCCCCGTTGTATACCCGTGCAACTTAGAGAAAAACCGATTTGGTAGGGAAACGACGGAAAACGATACGGGCGAATTGAACAATTCACGTGTGTGTGTGTGTGTGTAGTTGTGACGTAATGCATGTCTGTGTGATAATAACGTGTGAGTGTGTGTGTGTGGGGGGGGGCCGCGGGTGAGTGAGCGCATGATTCCAAAAATATCGGGTTCTGATGGACCGAATTTCAAATTTTTCGATCTCCTCCACATCAATCAGATTCATTACGTCTTGAGGAGATAATTGCGTGGGAAAGATTTTTTTTCTTTTTCTTCTTTTTTTCTTCCCAAAGTGAAGTTGTCTGTGATCAAAAGGAAGAGGGGGGAGGGGAGGAGTTTTCTTTCTTCATGCCGTGTGTCTGTGTGTGTGTGTGTATGTGTGTGTGTGTTAACTGCGTTCAAGCTCGTCCATGGATGTGTTTTCTGTATTTCTATTGCCCGCCTTTCTCACCTCCCCCCCCCAACCTCCACTGGCTTTCACGTGTTGCTATGGTTACAGGAAATGTATTCCCCCCCCCCTCCCTCCGACCCCGGTATAGACTTCGTGAATCTCGTACCTGGCATTTGGATTTCACATTAGTACCTCAAAACATTTCTGATACTGATTGATTATTTTTGTTTCTTTTTTTTTTTATTCCCCGCCCCCTCTCTCCCTACCCCCACCCCCCCACCACTTCCACCCCCATCTTTCCCATTTCTCTTGATCTATGGGTGGGCTAACTTTTCGATCCTCGGGCCACGTTTTATTAATTTTTTTTGGTTTTTTAATTTTGATAGAAGGGATGGACCGAGAGAAGTTGGAAGGAGTGTCTTGCCATAAAATTGTTTACGTTAGACGTAATACGTCATTGTTGTGCGTGAGCAGAGAGCGGGCCGGATGGAGCAGCCTGACGGCCCATGACTTGGCCCGCGGAGATGTATGTAGCCAGCCGAGTAGTGTCGGTAATACTTTCATTACGACATGCTACAATGTAGGCCAGAATATGAGAGTTATTGTTTTTTTTTGTTTGTTTTTTAAAATTTGGTATCGAAATCGGATTAAAAATAAAATAAACTATACAGGTCAGTGATACAGTGGTTTATTGCAACTATTGGTCACGTGATCAAAGTTTGATACGTCAGCTGGTTGACCTCTGACTCTTAACAGGTTTTTACATTACGACCTATTCCCACCCCCTCCTTCCCCCCCACCCCCTCCTTCCCCCCCCCCCACACCTTCCTATTCGACCAAGACTTGAATGTTGGCGACCCTTGGTCAAAAGCGGATTTGTGTCGGTTCAGGCCCACAGGCTCAGAAGTTAATACTGGACCCCCCTCCCCCCTCTTTATAAATCAGAAGGGAACAATATCAGTGTAAATTTGATTTGTGTGTGTGTGTGGGGGGGGGGCTTCAAGTGCAAGGGGCCCAGTGCACGCGTCTTGTGCACCCACCGTAGAATTCACGTCTGCTCTTAGTCATGTTATACAGCCATGACGAAGAACACACAGGATGCGGTTTCCGTTGTGCCTCCATGGGCAACGCACCCTCTTGTCTTTGGCGGGGCATATACGCAATAAACTACCAAACTTTTTCACCAGTTCAGGTCATAAGTTGTGAGTCGGCAATAGGGCAAACGTCCCATCTTCACAGGGATGTCACGGGTCAACGCCCCCTCTCTCCCCCCCGACAACACCCCCCCTCCCAGCCAGGAACTAAGGTGTCAATTAAATATAAACCACAAACATTCGACAAACATTGTCAACTGTCCGTCAACCTCTTTATACGGGACCTATACATGGACCCTATACAAGGGCACTATACACGGGCCCTTTCCTTCGAATCATTTCTGTCATCTTTAATTCCCCCATTGAATGAAAAAAAAAACTAAACACGGCGGCTTGTTTACACAAGCCCCTTGCCGCACATGATCAAAGGCAAATTCATCCTGATACCAGACCCACCTGTCTGTATTCCAGGAGGAATTTATCCAGCCCCTAGACGGCAACGGAGCTATAGACGGGTCTTCTAGGCCTGTCATTCAAATGCGCCTGCACACACACTAGCACACGCACGCACACACACACACACACACAAATCGAATCTATTGAACCGAACGGTGCGGACATATTTGTCTTAACGATCGATCATAATTACAAACAAATATTAACTATCAATAGCTATATAAAAGGAGTAGAGAGGTGTGTGTGTGTGCGTGTGCGTGTGCGTGTGTGTGTGTGTGTGTGTGAAAGAGTTAACTGTGTAGCACATTTATTAATACATTTCAAAGTCCAGAGCACCGCCTTCTTCCCACCCCCTCCATGTGACATGATATTTTCAAAAAAAGTGTTATTTTTATTTTTTTTACGTTTTTTTGCTGATGCAGTTTAACGTAGAGACATGACAGTTATTGACCATATACTGCCCGGGGGTCATCTGTCTGGAGTCTAACCTCATGGAGTATTGGACATTCCAGGGCTTTCGGATGAAAATAGATTTTTTATATTTTTTTTTAATGATGAAAGGAATGTTTCTATCTCTTGTATTGAGTGTTTGAGACATTTTCCGATGATTTTTTTAATATTTTTTATGCGTTGTGTATTGGATTGAAAATCAGAGAATTGTAGAGTTGAGGTAGGAGTTTAATTTGACTGGGTTCTTGCGTTGTGTCTTTTTATTATATTTGCATTACTTTTAGGTCCTGCGAAAATTGTAAAATAGTGTTGAATGGTTTTGGGGCCTGTGTTTAGACTCGAGTCAATCTTCGATGACGTATGTCATAATAGAAGTACAGAAGTACTCCAGTTTGGCCTGTCTTTTCATTGTGTCCAAGATCTAAATGTCTTTACGGTAAATGTGTTTTTCGGTTATTTTCTTTCTACCACTAGTGGTTTTATAGGTGTACCTTTTGCAAAATCTTGGTCCAGCTGCTTATGATTCTTCAGAGTGTAACGATGTTATCTGCTCGACTTGTGTGTGTGAGTTTGTGTGTGTGTGCGTGTGTGTTTGTGTGTGATGTGTGTGTGTCTGTGTGCGTGTGTTTGTGTGTGTTTATGTGTGTTTGTGTGTGCTTGTGTTTGTGTGTGTTTATGTGTGTTTGTGTGTGTGGTTGTGTGTGTTTATGAGTGTTTGTGTGTATTTATGTGTGTTTGTGTGTTTATGTGTGTTTGTGTGTGTGTTTGTGTGTGTGTTTGTGTGTGTGTTTGTGTATGTTTATGTGTGTTTGTGTGTGTTTGTGTGTGTGTGTTTGTGTGTGATGTGTGTGTTTGTGTATGTGTATTTGTGTGTGTTTATGTGTATTTGTGTGTGTTTATGTGTGTTTGTGTGTTTGTGTGTGTTTGTGTGTGTTTGTGTGTGTGTTTATGTGTGTTTGTGTGTGTGTGGTTGTGTGTGTGGTTGTGTGTGTGTTTGTATATATGTTTGTGTGTGTGTTTGTATGTATGTTTGTGTTTGTGTGAAGTCATCATTTTAAAAGCCTTGCGATCCACTTTCTATCTGCAGTCTTATGGGGCGTTGCGGAGATTTGAACCAACGACGTTCACATTGTTTTGTTAAGCAGACAAAACCGCATTGACGCTGGGTTACCATCCTCCCCCCCCACCCCCCTCCCCCAGTCCATTTCATTACCCAATCACAAAACATAACCGCGCCGCTCACGTGAATGTAGTGCTCACGGTGGTATGTTTGTTTACAAATAGCCCAGGCGGCAGTGTGCGGCACACCGTGTACACTCGAGGCTCATCAGCGATAATGTGTACGATACCTTGTGTGTGTGTACATCTATGCACGAGAGTGTGTATCTCGGAATCTGTGCCGTTGTGTTTGTGTGTGTGTGTGTCGTCGTTGGTGTGTATGGGACAGGTCGTCCTAATGACAGCACACATTCTCGCGGTCACTGATCGCGAGGTCCGGGCGATCGATTGCAGGCGGGTGAAGGAGGGACGTAAGACAGAGAGAGAGAGAGAGAGAGAGAGAGAGAGAGAGAGAGAGAGAGAGAGAAAGAAGAGATTCGGACGCCATTATGAGCGTGAAGTGTCATTGACGGTTGATGAAGACATTTTCTGTTTGTCTGTGTCTTGCCTGTTTTGTCTGTGTCTTGCCTGTGTCGTCTGTTTCTTGCCTTTGTTGTCTGTATCTTGTTTGTGTTGTCTGTGTCTTGTCTTTGTTGTCTTGTATCTTGCCTGTGTTGTCTGTGTCTCGCCTGTGTTGTCTGTGTCATGCCTTTGTTGTCTGTGTCTTGAAGGTGTTGTCTGTTTTTCTTAATAATGTCTGTTTATCAGTCTGTCTTCATGCATGCCATCTATCTGTCACAGAATTGCACTTTCGATTGATATTTTTAAATCTGTTAATATCTTCCGTTTATCATTTGTCTTCCGTGAATTTTCACTTCAAAGCTGTATGCGTACACTATACACACTATCACACAATACACTATTACAGTACATGATACAGTATCATTCTATATCACGTTCACAACCACACAAAAAAAAAAACTTAAACAGCGAAATGTTTAAGTGCATCTATATTTAGAATGAACTTGGCTTGTATATCAATACACACTCATACATATCTACGTAGGTATATACAAATTGTTCTTATTCAGCTGCTATCTACTGCTCGGTGGAAGACTTGCGCCAAAGAATCTTGAAAAGATCATGATAGCAGCCGTAAAGATCATACAAGCATTACATAAAAAGATCATAAAAGCAAATTTAAGGATGAAAATAGCAATGACACTTATGATAACAGCCTTTACAAACATCATAATAGCACCTACCATTATTAAAATAGCACCTAACAATATTGTAATAGCACATACCAATATTATAATAGCACCTACAAAATAAAATCATATGCAAAGATAATAAAAACACCTTCAAAGATCATAACAAAGACCATAATAGTTTTCACCAAAGCTCACAATAGCGCTTTGCATGTTTGTATATATGTATATATCTGTATATATGTGTACATGTGTTTGTAACACTATCGCCCATTGGTCCGGCCTATTGGCGGCCATACTGCCTGTTCGGTTCAAGGGTAGCTCAATGTAAACCAATCTATTTTTTTTTCGAAGCCCAATCAAAACTAGATAGTATTAGCGCCGTCCAACTTTAGCTTTAAAAATATTGCATTGTCATCGGGTTCTGAGCAATATTGAAAGTATCAGAGCTATAGTTTATCGGAAAGTGGTTTAAAATTGGATTGCCTAGACAAACAGACAGGCAAGAAGTGAAGTTAATAAAAACGTTGTAAAAGATACTGTTGTTGGCGCGGGTGTAAGGACGAAGGGAGAGTGAGGGGTGGGCACCCCCACCCCAAACCACCCCACCCCACACCCACTACCCATTCAATGTAATTTAATTGCGGCCCATGTTTTTTTTCTCACGTGGGCCCTCTTCCAAAATGTACTGCTGAAATGTGTCTATTATCACGGAGCAGGAGTCGCATGTGATCCACCACTCACCTTCCCAGACTATATATTCCCCCCCCCACCCCCATACCCCCCCACACACACATACACCCGGCCATGTAACGTTGTATTCTGGAAGCAATTAGGTCTTTGGCCGGCAGCTGGGAGACGTGAGCCGGAATAGGTTCATACGTTATTGGTCAGTTCGTCTCAGGACGAGATCTGCTTTATGACGGTGGGGGGGGGGGGTGGGGGTGACTGCTGGTGACATTCTCCCTCTCCGCCCTGATAGTACAGCCGTATTGGCAGCAGCTGGTATACTCTCCCATTCCCCTCCTTGCCTAACGCCGCCATCACCCGAGGGGCGTAGTTTGACTCAGCCTACTGAAATGTCCGCCTTCGGGGTGGGAGGGTTCGAGCCTCATGTGGGGCTCTCCGTCAGGGGGTGCGGGGGGTCGCAGTTTTCAGATAGGTCCTGGATAGGATTAAGGACCGACTGTGGGGGATTCTTCGACTTACGTGACCAACCCCCTGAAAACAACACAACAACAGCAGCAGCAGCAGCAGCCCTGTGGTGAGAGCACTCACCTGAACAGGTAGACTGAAGGATTCACAGCGACCAACAACAGCAGGTCCACTTTACTCGTTTCACGCATGAACAATAACCGACATTTGCCGCGTCGACTTTGTTGCGACTGATACTCCCCCCTCTCCCACACACCGCACACACCCTACCGCACACCGCGCACACACACATACCTTCCTACACACCCTCCCGCACACCGCACACACACACCGCACACACAAACCTCACACACACCTCACACGCACACACACCGCACACCGCTCATACACCTTCCCACACACACACACACACACCGCACACACACATACACACCCACACACATATATATGGAGACACAAGATGGACGTCTACACACATTGAAAACGCTCATTCCTACCGCTCGCACACACACGTACACACACGTACACACTCACACTCGTACAGAAATACAACCACAATGACAACAACTACCCCGCACCCCTCTAGTCCTGCTGGACACTCGGGTCGACTTTCTCCCTCCATTCCCAACCAATTTACCCCCCCCCCCCCGCGGGACATTCGACACCTAAGCACTGCAACATCGCAGCACAATCCCCCCCCCCCTCCTTCCACCTCCATTCGTCAAGCCAGCAGAAGGCGGAGAAATTATAAGATCGGGTTCCAAGACGCGCAGTGTCAAATCGCACAAAATGGAATCCGCGGTCTGTTGATGACCTTAATTAAAAATAGAGTCATGTGGACCCACAATTAAATGTATGAATCCGAAAATAACAGGAAAATAAACTTACAAAAAAACAGTATCCTTTCACGATCCGCACTCACACACACACACACACACTCACACTCACATACACACACAGTTGGGCAGATTCTTTAATTAAGAGAAATAAATCCAATGGGTGGTCACATGTCGTCGTCTCTCTCTCTCTCTCTCTCTCTCTCTCTCTCTCTCTCTCTCTCTCTCTCTCTCTCTCTCTCTCTCTCTCTCTCTCTCTCCCTCTCCCCCCCCCCCCCCAACCACTAACTTATTTTTTTCCCTTGACAGTATCAAATCAATGAAATTTAATTCTCCCGTTTGAATTATCTTAATAAAGGGTAAGGCATTTAAAAAAAAAGGAGTTTTCAATTATCGCTATCGTTAATATATTATTGATGCTGTTCTTATTGGTATTATATTACTTGTGTTTATATTTTTTCATTTTTTTTTTTTAGGTATTTTTATATGGAAGTTTTAATAATTATTGCTGTTTAAATTATTGATGGTGTTATTTCAAGTAATTCGCTTTTTAAAAAAAAAATTTGAAATATATTTTAAATCTTATTATGCTTATGTTATTATTATAGTTATTTTATAAGAGATATTGCGTTAATCTAAAGTCTGTCAGTATTACGTGGTCTTATGGTTTAAATACCGACTATAAATATAATTTTAAACCAGCATAAAGCTCATTCTGTTTCATTTGTGTTCACTTAGCCTTCCCGACCATCGCCTGGCATGATCTCTAATCATTATTAATATTATAAATGATAGTTATGTACTCAGAAGAATCTGGCAGAGTTATTGTATTCTAAGCCTAATGCGTTAAAAATATATAACTAATAATAAACATTCCGCATCACCATGGTAACACGCAAGGGAAGGGTCGAGTGAGGCAAGATACTCAGTCAATGCCTGGAGTTCAAAACCAGTAAAATTTTCTTTGAAAAGATGCCATGGGTGACCATGGGTGACCAACGCTGGAACAGCTGAGAGTGCACAGTGACATTCAAATGGGCATTGGACATGCGCTGGTTATAGTGGACATATCTGGGGCGTACATTGAATTCGAACACGATGGATATATCGGCATAACTGGGCGTACATTGAATTCGAACACGCTGGTTATAGCGGCATAACTGGGCGTACATTGATTTCGAACACGCTGGTTATTGTTGCATAACTGGGCGTACATTGAACTCGAACACGATGGTTATATCGGCATAACCGGGCGTACATTGAATTCGAACACGCTGGTTATTGTTGCATAACTGGGCGTACATTGAATTCGAATACGATGGTTATATCGGCATAACTGGGCGTACATTGAATTCGAACACACTGGTTATTGTTGCATAACTGGGCGTACATTGAACTCGAACACGCTGGTTATTGTTGCATAACTGGGCGTACGTTGAATTCGAACACGCTGGTTATTGTTGCATAACTGGGCGTACAGTAAGGGATGTACAACTGGGGATCACGCGCAGGCACGCCGAGAGGGGGGACAGGGGGATCAATGCCAGGGGGGTCCTGCATCGGTAAGGAGGCCCGGCCGTCCCGACCATGTCAATTTTTTCACGACTCATTGTTTATTAAGGGTCCCACAATGATGTCCTGCCCTGGGGCCCTTGTTGGCTCTCGGCGCCCCTGATCACGGGCGTGACATGTGCGACCGGTGGGTGGTACGAAGAGTTCATCCAATGTGTCATCTCCTTGGGAAAACAAATAAACAAACAAAACTTCCGTGTCGCTATTAAAAGGTTGCTCCGAGTGTGAAATGGAATTGTTTCTAAGTCGTAAAGTCTTAAGTAAACCCGTGTGGGATCCCCGTGGCGCCTCCACGCCCACTGGCACTGCGGGTCTTGATGGACACGTTGAAAAGGAAACAATGAAAAGTGTCCTAATGCTCTGTTGTACGTTTGTATTGTCCATTATAGACTTTCTGACCTATTGAAACTTACATTATATGCACTCTTCCGCTTTTTATTTTACCATTTCTCGCTGATAGAAAAATAAAAAGTGAATCAATTCAAAATGGTAAACGCCCCCCTCCCCCTCTCCAAACACCCCCATCAACCTTTCTCTCCTTTTTTTTTCGCAGTAGTAAAATGGAATGGACAATTAAAGTACGCGTGGTTGTTTTGCAATATTGCGAGTTTTATCTGTCCCGTGGGCCAAGAAAATGTCATACAATATTGTTACATCCGGAAAGGTCATGGCTGGCAGTTATATTTGAACTTAAACCGCTAGACTGCAACAAAACTAATTCAATGCTCATACAGAGAAAACAAACAGAGCGATGCGTTGGTAAATCGTAGAATACAGTTTCAGTTGTGTAAAAAAAATAATAATACAATAATAATGAATTTAATAGATTAATGGAAGGGCGTATGATGATATGTGTTTATCAATTTCGCTGTTTAAATTGTAACCGATGATAATTTCAGAGACCGACGCATAAGGTCCAGTATTATTGTCGACGCATATGGTCGAGTATTATTGTCGACGCATATGGTCCAGTATTATTGTCGACGCATATGGTCTAATATTAGATGATCTAGTATTATTGTCGACGCATATGGTCCAGTATTATTGTGGACGCATATGGTCTAGTATTATTGTGGACGCATATGGTCTAGTATTATATGGTCTAGTATTATTGTAGACGCATATGGTCTAGTATTATATTGTCTAGTATTATTGTGGACGCATATGGTCTAGTATTATTGTCAACGCATATGGTCTAGTATTATATTGTCTAGTATTTTTGTGGACGCATATGGTCCAGTATTATTGTCAATGCATATGGTCTAGTATTATATTGTCTAGTATTATTGTTGACGCATTGGTCCAGTATTATTGTCGACGCATATGGTCTAGTATTATTGTAATAAGTTACACAGTGAGAGAACGGTCTTTTGGTGTAATGTAACCTTTAGCATTGCAAGTGTTGTTTTTGTTTATCATGCTATTTATTCCGTTGTTGTGTTAGAGTTAATCGCCCGCATATCTGTAGGGCCAGACACTGTGATGCATATTGTGTATGTTTTGTTTTATGCCTTTTCGTAACATGAACATTGTAACACAAACAGAAGAATGTTACACGTTGTCACAGCTGCTATTGGGGGGGGGCGTAGTATCGATGGGTCTCAGCGCCCCTGGGAAACATGAGTAAATGTTTGCTCCCGCCACCACACACCTTCTCGGTCACTCCTAACAAGGCGTTGGCTAAAAAAGAAAGGTGGAGAGGAACGTCAGTCGTATTTATGTTCAATCAGCATGGCGCCCTCAGATGTTATACCACACCCTCCTCCCTCCCTGTTCCGATTCGCCCCCTGTATGCACGCAATATCTTTTGTTTATTTTCATTTTTTTTTGCTGTTAAAAAAAAAGTAATAATAAAAATGTAATAAATAAAAGCGTTCATTAACACAGTAGGGTTGATAAACAATGCAATTTAATGGATAATTTATGCAGTAATTTATTTCACTGAAAAAAAAAACAACTAATTAAAAAACAAAAACTATTTATTAGCTTATAACTTATGAAAACAAAGGCACTCGATATATAAATTATAAATTCAAATCACATTTTGTCGCGAGTCAACCTTTACTCATCCGCGACCTTACCGCAGGGTCACGACCCCGACGCCAGGGGGGGGGGACGTTGGTTCTAAAGTGCATGGGTGTGTGTGCGTGTGTGTGTGTGGGTGCAACCAACATTGTTTTTAAATATGTAATTAAAGAAATTGATATTAAACTCACATTGGACACGACACGTTATTATAATTGTGTGTGTGTGTGCGTGTGTGCACATGTTAAGGCCACCTTAACAGTCAGATATTTATTTGATATCTTCAATTTCCTAAGACGAAAAATTCCCAAACAAATATAACACACACATTTTTTTATTTATGATAAATAAAGTTTATTGCCCTTCTTTTCTTTATTGGTTCCAACCAACAACAACTTAATAACCCCCCACCCCCACCCCACCCCACCCCCCAATACGACCATAACGCCCTGATGTATAACAATTTAAACATTTTCCAATCATAATTCATTTGCTCTTTAAAAAAAAAAAGAATAACATTAAAAACAAGCATTCAAAAACACAACAAAACAAACCCACAAAATATCAACACAAAACTACATATCGTATTTATGCTCATTATGTTTATTTATATGCTCATTATGTTTATTTATGTGTTTATTAACTGGTCGATTATTTATTTATAGAATAATTTAGACTCGTTTTTCACATTTCCCCCCTTTCCCAACCCCCACCCACCCCTCCTCACCCCTCCGTTCAATTTATACTGCAAAGGAAAAAAAAATGGCGTAACACAATACGCGCACGCGCAGAAGAAAAAAAGTAAATGATAAATTATTAAGCCGTCTATCTCTTGATATTCCAATCTCTCATTTGTGGTTACATAATGAAGGATATGGTGGGGGTGAAGGGTTGTGATGAGGGTTGGGTGGGTGGGTGGTAGGGTTTTTCCCGGGGATCGGATGGACTGAGCGAAGAAATGGAAGCTTCTCTGATAACTTTTGTTGAGAAATTGATTAGGGTTTTCCATTACCTGTTTTGTGCAGGCCTTACATATCCAAATAGAAGTTACATTTAAATTTGATAACACACAAAAAAAAAATAATAATAATAAACTGTTACACAAAAAAAGTTGTGTTTCGAAATAATTTTAGATTGTACTGGAGAAAAAAGCCGATAGTAGTGCATAAAACAAAAATGAAATTAAAAAAAACAAGCAATTAAGCCTGTTCCATTCTGGACACAGGACGTGTTAGTGCATTTTCGTGTTATGATTCAGTACGTTTGTTAGCTTTCAGTAAATATTTGTACATTTTGGAAATATTTATAAATTCAATTGTGTAATGCATATATCTTTAAAAAAATATTATAAAGACGTTTCTTTATATTTGAAAAAAAAATTATTTTCTCTTAAATCTAACTACAAGTGGTTTGTGGTTACTGAAATAGGACTCATAATTGAAAACATTCGAAATTGTAGTCATTTAATCGTCCGAAAACTCCGTCAATTGTTGCATAGCTCTGATACTTTCAATTAAACTCAGAACACAAGCTAACTATTTCATTTGATGAGTTTCTTAATAAATCTTGGTGAAACTACGTGCTGCAGTATTTCGCACCAAATGAATGGGTTATTGAACGTACAAGGTGTATATATAATATATAAGCCCCTTAGGAGCCCTGAAGCCCGGCCCTCAGAGGTCCTATCGCACTTGGCAGGCCAAGACCTACAAAATGATATATACATCATGGGTCTAGGACTTATGGTTGTTGAGATATAGGCGCTCTTTATTAATATAGCTTATATAGCAAAAAACGGTACTAAGCCCCCTTTTACGGCCCTCAGAGGTCAGATCGCGAAATGGAAAAAAGTCATTTCTTGGCAGGCCAAGACCTACAAAATGATATATACATCATGGGTCTAGGACTTATGTTTGTTGAGATCTAGGGTGATGACAGACAGACAAAAGGGGGACAATAGAGCATTTTTTTTAGAAAATGCTCTAAAAATACATATTTTTTTTTTATTTTCGATTATAATCTGAATTTGTTTCATTTTTTAAAACGGAAGTTTTATTTACTTTATATAGCTTTGTCTTGTTTTTTAACACGACTGTTTGTTTGTTTTTTGTTTTCGTTTAGTTTTGCCTGCTTGTTATTATTAATGTTCATAATTTTTTTTGGTATTCGCTTAATGGAGCACAGAAAAAAGAAAATCTTATTTTCATTCTGATAAAGTTCTATAATTAGATTTGTTTCTGTGCCAGAGTAGCTGCCCCTGATAAAGCGAAGTATGTATATGTACACTCTTGAATAGAAATCTTCTTGATTAAAATAATATCATTTTCTCTCTCTCTCTCTCTTTCTCTCTCTCCCTTTCTCTCTCTCTCTTTCTCATTTACTCTGTATCTCTCTCAATTAATCTCTCTCTCTCTCTCTCTCTCTCTCTCTCTCTCTCTCTCTCTCTCTCTCTCTCTTTCTCATTTACTCTCTCTGCATTTCTCTCATTTAGTCTCTTTCTCTCTCTCTCTCTCTCTTTCTTTCTCTCTCTCTCTCTGTTTTTCACTCTCACTGTCTCTCTCACTATCTCTCTCTCTTTATCATTTACTCTCTTCTCTCTCTTTGTGTATGTGTCTCACTCTTCGCTGTCTCGCCTCCCCCCCACCTCTCTCTCTCTCTGTCTCTCTCTCTGTCTCTCTCTCTCTGTCTCTCTCTGTCTCTCTCTCTCTCTGTTTCTCTGTTTTCCCTGCCTGTCTTTTTATCTCCTCCCTCTATCAATTATTATTCTTACGTTTGTGCTTGCGTGTATGTGTGTGCGCGTGTGTTCGCGTGTGTATGCGTGTATGTGTGTGTGTGTGTGTGAGCGCGCCTCGCTCGCTTCTGTTACTTCCCCTGATGTTTATTTCAAATGTGCTGAGGGTACATATACTCTGTACTGAGCTGTACCGCTGGACTATTGGCTGTCGTTGTATACATCTCTAGAGCTTGTCTTAACTGTTAGTCTTATTATGTCTTCCTTTTTGTCTGTTCCATGTCTGGTTTTTTTTTGGCTTTTCATTCATTCATCAATCCCTCATTCCTTTATCAGCGTAGATAAACATTTCATAAGAAAATTGTGTGTGCAGATTATGGGTTTCTGCGAAAAAAAAAAACCTCTGTGACATGGGCTGAGATTTGGGAGCCCTAAGACATACCTGTGGGATCTTATTAAGTAGCATGGGGTCAGAGGCGTACCTAGGATGGGGAAGGGGCCCAGTTTCGAAAGTCCCCCTCGGGCCACCAAAATATTTGTTTACATTAAATATTAAGTACATTTTTTAATTTAATGGTGTCGAATGTCAAAATGCAGGGGCCCCCCCAAAGAGTTTAAGCCCGCCGGACCCCATAAATCCCTAGGTTCGGCACTGCATAGGGTTCTATACTTTTCTGAAAATTTAAGGAGGGGCAAGGCAAAATATGACCGAAAGACATATTTTACCCCCTTAATTCTATAATAGAATATAGTAATTCTGTAGCAAGTATTTAATCGATATTATTAAAAAATAATATATTTAAAAAGATAAAAATGAACATTGAGCACTTCTGTCGTCAACTGATTGGTAATGTCAGTTTGTTTACAAATTTAATTGTGAAAGTAGATCAGAAAATTACTGATAATTATCATGAATGATGATGAATATGAAACCGGAAACGGGAAACTCAATAAACAAAAAGTTATTTATGAAAAGATAATAAATAATTGTATTTTCTTTAAAAATTACATTTGCCGTCATTCGGTAGATGGCAATACTTCTCTATACTTATAAGATGCATTTGCTATCTGTCTGTCTGTTCCCTTAAAATTCAAGATCCAGACAACCAAATAACGTGAAATTGGGTACACTCAGTGGCGCAACCGGGGGGGGGGGGCGGGCTTGAGCCACCCCCCAGGCCAAATCATCAATACATAATTTACGTTATAAAGTTACAAAAAAAAACTGTCAAACTGTCTTTTTTCAATATGTGAGCCCCCCCCCCTCAGCATTTTTTGCTGGTTGCGCCACTGGGTACACGTACACAAAATTACATGGGGAATGTTCTTAAACAGGTTTCGTTCCATCTCAATGGGTACTTTAATGTTAATTAATTATTTTGGATATCAAAGACATGAAAATTGGTAAACTTTTACCCCGATTTCAGGTTTTACGAGCTTCTCTCCCACATAGCTAACTTACTATAAATATGATCGGTACGGGGAACCAAATATCACATTACTTACTACATTATTACATTCCATTCCTTCATCCATAGGAATTGTCATCTTTTGCTACAGTCATGCCTAAGAGAGAGAGAGAGGGAGGGAAAGAGGGAGGGAGGGAGAGAGGGAGGGAAAGAGGGAGGGAGGGAAAGTGGGAGAGAGGGGAGGGAGGGAGAGGGAGGGAGGGAAAGAGGGAGAGAGAGGGGAGGGAGGGAGGGAGGAGAGAGAGGGAGGGAAAGAGGGAGGGAGGGGAGAGAGAGGGAGGAGAGAGAGGGAGGGAAAGAGGGAGGGAGAGAGGAACTGCCAAAAATGTTGTGTATCACATTGCTTTAAGATAAATTTACCCTTTTATTGCAATTTGCATGCAAATAAACTCTTTTTTTACGCCTCTTATTTTAAATCTTAATTAAACGTCAAATTACGCTTCTTAAATAAACAGAAAACATTATTTTAAACCCGGGCTAAGCCGGGTACTTGCAACTAATTTTAAAATATGCCACAACAACTCTCAATAATGTGATTACTGTAAAATGTCAATTAATTATAATTTCTTTCAAATATTAAATTTAAGAAATAAATTAAATGAATTATGAAAATGATACATATAAACTAAAATGAATTACAAAGTTAAAAAAGTTGAAATTTTAGGGGGGGGGGCAGACTGGAAATTCAAGAGGGGGGGGGGCGCCGCCCCCCTTAAAAGTTTTAGGGGGGCCGCTGCCCCCTGCCCCCCTGCTCCGCCGCCAGTGCTTCAGAGGCCCATCTGTTAAGACCGCCTTGCCATCAAGAAGGCCCTCCCTACGTGTGTTTTATTTATATAAAAACATGTCGAGCGGTTTCAAATGATATCGCGCATGCGCCGTTAAGTAAACAGTCGCAATTTACGCTGGCGGTCATTCAAATAAAATATTAACAGTAAATTATAACGAAGTTTAGAATAGTAAAGTAGTAATTTCCTCATGGTGTTGATGGTCTGTTTTGACGTGCTTGAATGAGGTCCAACACGGTTTATATAGGTCGGTGCAGAGAACCGCAGTAAAAATCTGGGAAACCGGCAGCCATTTTGATGAGCTACGTCACCACTAGCTGATGTAGTGTGTTGCTGTTGTTACAAGTCTGGTACGTCACCACTAGCTGTGGCAGTGTGTTGCTTTTACAACTCTGGTACGTCACCACTAGCTGTGGCAGTGTGTTGCTGTTACAACTCTGGTACGTCACCACTAGCTGTGGCAGTGTGTTAGTGTTGTTACAACTCTGGTGCGTCATCATTAGCTGTGGCAGTGTATTGCTGTTACAACTCTGGTACGTCACCACTAGCTGTGGCAGTGTGTTGCTGTTGTTACAACTCTGGTGCGTCACCACTAGCTGTGGCAGTGTGTTGCTGTTACAACTCTGGTACGTCACCACTAGCTGTGGCAGTGTGTTGGTGTTGTTACAACTCTGGTGCGTCATCATTAGCTGTGGCAGTGTATTGCTGTTACAACTCTGGTACGTCACCACTAGCTGTGGCAGTGTGTTGCTGTTGTTACAACTCTGGTGCGTCACCACTAGCTGTGGCAGTGTGTTGCTGTTACAACTCTGGTACGTCACCACTCACCACTAGCTGTGGTATCGTGTTGTTGTTATTACAACACTGATATGTCACGACTAGCTGTGGTAGTGTTTTATTGCTGTTACAACACTGGTTTATTTGTCGTTTAAACAATGCCCAGCTCACGTGACTACAAGGAAGAACACACACATTATGTCGATAGTGAAATTTGTGGAACGATGGGGAGCTGTGGGTGGGTGGGGCGGGAGGGGGTATGAGTGAGTGAGTGAAAGAGAAGGGGAGGCTCTGGGTTGGGGAGTTAGTAATTTAGAAAGAAATGAGCTTTAGGTTTCTACTCGAGATGTATTTTTTGTGAGAAAACATCTGCCCCCCCTTCCCTTTTTTTTTCCCGGGCGCTCGTAATAGTTAATTTCACTAGAGTAATTTGGGAGAGGGGAATGGGTTGAAGATGGCAAGAAAGGGGTGGGGCGGGGGGAGGGGGAGGGGGTAAGGATTGAGTCTTGTGTCACTAGTGTCCATCTCTCTTCTCCCCCCCCCCCTTACCCTCTTCCCCCCTCCCCCTTTTTTCATCATTAAATATGTAACAAAGAGTGAAGTCTAGGCCAGTCACGTGACCCGGGGAAACTAACTAACATCCGGGTCTGTGAGGTAAATAGAAGGATTACCACAGAAACACAATGACCCGTATGTAACAGAGTTGGCAAGGGTGTGGAAGTTTGGGGGGGGGGTGGGGAGGCGCGGGATGGAGGAGGAGGTTATAGGATGAATTGGGACGGGGTTGGAGTTGGGGGGTGGGGGAGTGATAGCTTCAGTGGTCTGCAAGATGGATGGATACAAATGGCACGCTAAGACCACTAACAATAACAAGCGCACACTGCGACATTTAGAACTGTATGATTGTACTCGTCATAACACGACAAGCCGTTATACTAGTAAATAGTGGGGCCGCCATTCCATAGTCAGGCAGCTGTTATACAGCTGGGCACCTGTTATACAGCTCGTTAGCTATTCTACAGTTGGGCAGCTATTTAATGTCGATCAGCTAGTCTACAGTTGGTCAGCTATTCTACTATCGGTCAGCTATTCTACAGTTGGGCAGCTATTCTACATTTGGGCAGCTATTTAATGTCGATCAGCTACTCTACAGTTGGTCAGCTATTCTACAGTTGATCAGCTAGTCTACAGTTGATCAGCTAGTCTACAGTTGATCAGCTATTCTACAGTTGATCAGATATTCTAAAGCTTGTCAGTTATTCTACAGTTCGTCAGCTATTCTACAACTGGTTAGCTATTCTACAGCTGGTCAGCTATTCTTCAGCTGGTCAGCTATTCTACATCTGGTCAGCTATTCTACAACTGGTCAGCTATTCTACAGCTGCTCAGCTATTCTACAGCTGGTCAGCTATTCTACAACTGGTCAGCTATTCTACAGCTGGTCAGTTATTCTACAGTTCGTCAGCTATTCTATAGATACTATAGTGAGGCAGGATTTCAATCTCAAAACAAAAAAAAATAGCTAAGTCCTCAATCAAACTCTCTCACCTTCCGTCCTAACTGCTACATGACGTCACGCGCCAGGACTTTCATACTCGCGTGAGGCCATTCTTTTATGAGTTGCTGTTTTTAAACTCATTTTTCGAAAAAAAAAAAACAACTGTTGAAACCAACGACCTAAGCACCCCCAGGGCTAAAGAATTAAAGGCTTTTATATTTCTCTTTTTCTTTTCTCTCCATCCATTTTTCCATCCCCTATCCCCCCCCCTTGTTACATAACCACACAGTACTTAAAATCCCGTCGTGCATAATTTGTACCGGGAGAGTATTTTCACTTTTCTGGTTACAGGCGGACGGGTTTCAACAATGGAATGCGTTTTTTTAAAAAATATTCTATACTAGCTGTACCTTGCAAAATCTTAACATAGAGCTATATGATTCGTAGGCTAGGTCGGTGGTCGGCAAACTTATCAGCCAAAGAGCCAAATATGAAAATTTCAACAATTTAAAAAAAAAAAAAAATTGGGAGCCAAATCTGCTTTTATTACACTAAATAAGTAGTACACTAAATAAGCTGTATACTAAATAAAACTAAATGCCACAGCCGCGCTTAAGGAGCCAAGGAGCCACATGATGCTCCGGAGCCGCACTTTGCCGACCACTGGGCTAGGTTATTTTTGGTTTCGGACAGATCCGATTTTTTCATGATTTTTATTACTATTGTTTTACGTTTGACGATTTTAAACTGGAATACTGTTGTATTTTTTCTTCACTTTCGATTTAACGCAGAAACCCAAACCGCTATTATTATTTATATAGATTGCATCCTAACCCATTCTAAGATTTATACCTCCCTTCCCCCCGCTGCCCCTTCTCCCCCACCCCCTCCCCCACCCACCCCTCCCACGACGTATTTCGAACCCCTTTTTCAATGTAGATTGATTGAACTCTTGAATTTTTCGCCCTTCTCCCTCCCACCTTATTTCTCATAACGCTAAGCTTTCCACAACCCCCCCCACCTCAACTCTCCCCGCAACGCAACGAACCAAACGACAAAATGCTGTTTTTTTGTCCCCGTTTTGTCTGTCTGTCTGTCTGTCATCACCCTAGATCTCAACAAACATAAGTCCTAGACCCATGATGTATATATCATTTTGTAGGTCTTGGCCTGCCATGTGTGCAGCAAAAGTCCATTTCGCGATCTGACCTCTGAGGGCCGTAAAAGGGGGCTTATAAAGTACCGTTTTTACTATATAAGCTATATTAATAAAGGAGCGCCCTATATCTCAGCAACCATAAGTCCTAGACCCATGATGTAAATATCATTTTGTAGGTCTTGGCCTGCCAAGTGTACATCAAAAGTTCATTTCGCGATAGGACCTCTGAGGACCGGGCTTCAGGGCTCCTAAGGGGCTTATATATTATATATATATATAGCCCCATTCTACACCTTGTACGTTCAATAACCCATTCATTTGGTGCGAAATACTGCAGCACGTAGTTTTACCAAGATTTATTAAGAAACTCATCAAATGAAATAGTAAGCTTGTGTTCTGAGTTTAATTGAAAGTATCAGAGCTATGCAACAATTGACGGAGTTTTCGGACGATTAAATGACTACAATTTCGAATGTTTTCAATTATGAGTCCTATTTCAGTAACCACAAACCACTTGTAGTTAGATTTAAGAGAAAATAATTTTTTTTTCAAATATAAAGAAACGTCTTTATAATATTTTTTTAAAGATATATGCATTACACAATTGAATTTATAAACATTTCCAAAATGTATAAATATTTACTGAAAGCTAACAAACGTACTGATACATAACATGAAAATGTGCTAACACGTCCTGTGTCCAGAATGGAACAGGCTTAATTGCTTGTTTTTTAGTTTGTTAGTGGAGTTACCTTTTCTTTGCCGCATCACTCCGTTGTAGTCGAACGAATATAAAAATAAAATAATAATAATAATAATTATACGACTCTTTAACGAAACAAAAAAAAAAATAATCCTGTCCCTTTGAAATCGGATTAACGGTTAGGATTAGAGATAAATCTCTTTGTGTGTGAATAACAACACATTGCAGAGACGTCTGAGCCCCCAATTCAATCATTTAACGACTATTTATAGATTATAAACGCACTGACATATGAATAGTTTGGATCGTTATCTTTTTTTTTTATCTTTTGTGACTTCTTAAGTTCTCTTCACATTCTGTTTCATTGCAAGTTTTGTTTATACCTTCTTCGCCCCCCCACCCCTCACCACCACAAACAGTTTTGCCCCATCGTCACATATGTTTGTTATTAATCCTTCCCCCCCCGCCCCCCGCCTCGGCCCCGGAGGTAATAAAGAACAGTTGACAGGTATTGTTGTTATGTGTTACGTTATTATTTTCAAATATGTAACGTTATTATATCTTATACTTTACAAGGCCTAGGATCGCCAAATATGTTACGTACACACTTCTCTAATACATATGTATCAACAGCAACACTGGTATTTAAACTCAAAAATCCAACTTTAATTGCTTCTAAACATAGGTGAATATATATGTATATACAATATAAGTCCTTTGTCTAATGATGTCTACTTAAACAAATGTCACTACAAGTTTACAACTAACTCTTAGAATCTTAGAACTATCTACACTACTCTACGTCTAACTCATATGACTGTCAGCACCTTACTAACTCAATTACTGCCATTCACGTATTTATAAGGTCGGGGCGAATACGTTGGTGCAACGTTTGGGGGGGGGGGGGGGAAACGACGATGTCTGTCACCGAAACGTTTGGGGGGGGGGGGGAAGAACGTCAGTGGAACGATTGGGGGGGGGGGGAAGGCGACGTCGATGAAACGAATCTACACAACATGGCGGTTGGAACCTTGACCCTGTGGTGAACTGGGGTTGGTGGGGGAGAAGGGCAATTCTACACGTCACATTATGCAAGGCGCCCATTGCTCCAGAATTAATGGCAGGGGCCGCCCCTCTAATCCAAGTATTGTGTGTGTGTGCGTGTGTGTGTGTGTGTGCAGGAATAAAGAAACAGAAGAACCCACAAAATTGCCCCATAAATAAAACACATATTGAACTCCCTCCCCATGCGCCCCTGCCCCTTCCCCCCCCCCCATATTGATTAGCTATGTCTCTTACTCTGGTGATGCGCGGAGTTGGGGAGAGGGGGGAAATGGGGGGTTCTATCTGTACATCCGGTCAAACAGACAGATCAACTTTACTTGTTGTAACTCTTCAGTAAATGAAAGAGGGGAGGGGGATTGGGGATATAGACGGGATTTACTGAGGGACAGGGAAAGTATTTGGGGTGTTAAATGAATGATGAGAGACAGAGAGAGAGAGAGAGAGAGGGAGCTTTCGGTATGGTCTTTTCAAAAAGTGACTTTATCTATCTATCTATCTATCTATCTATCTATCTATCTATCTATCTATCTATCTATCTATCTATCTATCTATCTATCTATCTATCTATCTATCTATCTATCTATCTATCTATTTATCTAATCTATCTTATCTATCTATCTATCTATCTATCTATCTATCTATCTATCTATCTATCTATCTATCTATCCGTCCATCCATCCATCCATCCATCCATCCATCCATCCAATCTATCTATCTATCTATCTATCTATCTATCTATCTATCTATCTATCTATCTATCTATCTATCTATCTATCTATCTATCTATCTATCTATCTATCTATCTATCTTTCTTATCTATCTATCTATCAATCTATCTATCTATCTATCTATCTATCTATCTATCTATCTATCTATCTATCTATCTATCTATCTATCTATCTATCTATCTATCTATCTATCTATCTATCTATCTATCTATCTATCTATCTATCTATCTATCTATCTATCTATCTGTCTGTCTGTCTGTCTGTCTGTCTGTCTGTCTGTCTGTCTGTCTGTCTGTCTGTCTGTCTGTCTGTCTGTCTGTCTGTCTGTCTGTCTGTCAATCTATCGTATAGTCCGTCTGTGTTACTCTGTATGCCTGCATGTCTGTATTTGTGTGTGTGTTTGTCTATATGTGTTTCTTTCTGTCTCCTGCTATCTCTACAGCCGTTTCTAATTAAGTAATCTGTCTGTTCCTTTAACGGACGTTTGACAGATCAAACTCGACTGATGGTCACTGTCGCCCATTGTTCGCCCATGTCTGTTACAAATTGTCCTGGTATGTCCCCCGGAACTTGGACCCGGGACGAAGTGACCATCTCCACCAAGTGCGGACCCCCCTCCCCCCCACACACTCTTTTATCACCAACCGGTGGCATACCCACCAGTTTCTAATGCATAATATAGCAGACTTAGTGTACCTTATGGGGCCCCGTGGGCACAGGGGCCTCTGACGTGTTCGGGCTGCTCAGCACTAAGGGTGGCCCTGTGTAATACGAAAAAGAAAAAAGAGACCAAAATGCGTGTAATCCCCCTAGGATAAAACCCTTGCACTCTCATACAAAGTGTGTGATGATAACAGGTTGATACGTTGCTTACGGCGACATGAACTACGTACAGTTGTGTACACCATACACGATATCATGGTAGTAGAATAAACGGACAACTGAAGTAAACGTTGGGGAGAGATTCTTAGCACGCACGCGTGAAGATATTGTGTACTAGTCGCTGTAGAATGCATTTGGTGTACATTGGACACATTCAACCCATCATTAGCATATGATCACCTAACTTGTGGACTCCCCCTCCCCGTCCACGCCCTTCCTCCCTCCACGTTTCACAGGCATGTATGTACACTGTATGTTCCTATTTTCTCTGTCGGTCAGTCTGCTGCCGCTAAAAGGGAAAACAAAGGCATGCTAATGTATTACACTCACATCCATTATTGTCAATGGCATAAACTACTCTTCCCCCCCTCCACTCTCCGCTCCCCCAACTTCTTAACTGAACTAATCGCGCTTGCGACTCATGGACATAGTTGACACCTAAATAACACGCGTCGCCAGCAAGCCTATTGATCTGAACACACGCCGTACCTTGAATATTAGTCTAATACATAACAACCCAAGCTTAAGTCGCAACGACCCAAGTTTAAGACGAAACAACCCAAGTTTAAGACGCAACAAGCCAACAACACTCGTTTCAGACGCAACAACACAAGTTTCAGACACAATAACCCAAATTTAAGACACAACAACCCAAGTTTAAGACGGAACAACCCAAGTTTAAGACGCAACAACACACGTTTCAGACGCAACAACACAAGTTTAGGGCACACAAACCTCAAAGTAATGGCATTTCTTCCCACCTACATCATATGTATTGAAATGCTGATAGTCAAGGCCAAAAAACATATTTCTTAACATTTTCTCACGTAAAAATCTTTTCAATTTTTTGTTCACACCGCTGACCTACTTACGGCCCTCCCTGGTCGATCTGTGTCAACCTACCCCCCCACCACCCACTACCCCCACCTGTCACAAATAATGATGCAAAAGTCCCTTGACCCAATCAATCAAGATTTTAACCCTCCTCCTCCCTTCACCAATATCTTCCTATATTCTCAACATCTCTCTTCTCCACCCCCTTTCCCCATTGACTTCTTCACAAATACCTGTTATATGGGGGCATTAGCTTCAGTAGGGAGAAAGAGGGCGCGATGCCCGCCCCCCCCCCTTAAAATTTACCCTCCACATTTTGATCCTCATCGATGGATGATATAGGCTGTCTCGTGTAATCTTGTTTTGTCTTGGGTTGTGTTTTTGTTTTTTGTTTGTTAAGGGGATCCTGTGATGGTTTCTGGGGTTTTTTTTTGTTTTTGTTCCCTGTTCACTTTGATCTCACTACTTGACTATCACTCCATCATATTGTAGTAGTCGGAGCTAGGTTTTTTATTCAGTGGTGTTTTGGTTGTTGTTGTTGTTTTGCATCGTGTGGAATGTTAAGGTACTGGGACTGAAACTCTGAGAGTCTCATGCTGTTATCACTGTGACGTCTGGGTGTAGGACTAAAGTCTCCCAATACTAAAGCCTAAACAGATTAAAATTTTCACCCCCCCCTCCTGACTAAAACCCCCCTCCCCTATCCCCCACGACTAATGCTCCCCCCCCCGCACCCACCCAACACTGAGAAAAGCCCGTAAATATTTTTTTTTTCAGTCACCTCTGACATAACAACTATTTCTTAAATAATATACGGTCAGTCTTGATCTTTGGGGTGGGGGGGGGGTAGGGTTCTATCAAATTAAGAGATCAGTTGGTTTCCTACCGGGGCCAGTGGCACTCACTTTATACATAACGTTAATTTTCTTGATGTACCCCCCCTCCCCCGCACCCCTCCCCGCGACCCATTCTAAACATGTAAATCTTTTTTTTTTTACCATTTCTGAATACTGTGTATCACACTTAGGCGACCTTCTTCCCCCCCCCCCTTTCCCCCTTAAAGCCACAAATGATACGTCAAACTGGTTCTTTACACCGGTCACTAGCTTGACCACTGAGATGCCATCACTTTACGATCATTCATTGCAAGTCTTGAATTTAATAGTCTTATTCTTTTTTTTTTTGGCATTAAACTTTTACATACGACACTTACAATTAAACCGTGCGTGTGTGTGTGTGTGTGGCAGGCGGGGGGGCTTTTGTTCTGGGATGCGGAAAGGAGCTTTAGTCCAAAGGTAATATGACTTCTTCATTTAACGCAGAGCCCACACCGCTATTATTTATATTATATTTACACACACACACAAACACACATATATATATATATATATATATATATATATACATATATATATATATATATATATATATATATATATATATATATATATATATCAAAGTCAAGAAAATTGAATTCCGGACTTGTTTTGAATGTCAAGGGTGTAAAGAAAAAAGTTAATTACTTTTTAGACTATTGACTGCACACAACACACGCGCGCGCACACACTCTCGTTCTACGACGATATATCGCTGTAGTCTTTATTTTGTGTGTGTTTGTGTGCCTCCAGAGCTCTCTCTTTTAAGTGCAAACCTAATGTGTTTCTCTCATGAAACGGGGGAAACTGAATAATTAAAAAAAAAACGAAATCTTGTTGACAATTTGATCGGAACAAAGAGAATCGTAAATGTGGGAGTAAAGGAGAGAGAGAGAGAGAGAGAGAGAGAGAGAGAGAGAGAGAGAGAGAGAGAAGGAGAGAGAAGGAGAGAGAGAGAGGGAGAGAGAGAGAAATACATTAAAGTATGAGAGAAATTAAGATAGAGAGAGAGGGTCATAAAAGGCAAAACGAAACAAAAGACTTTGGATGTATCGAACTGAAGTGTATGTGTGTGAATGTATGTGTGTGTGTGTGTGTGTATGAGTGTGAATGTATATGTGTATGCTGCTAATAAAAATAGATTATTATATCTGGCTGTCTTACCGCCGTCTTGGTCTTAATGCGCTGCAACATCTGTGCCACGGCCCGGAGAGACACAGCTTGGGGTGTCCCTCGGTGTGCCGTTATGGTGGTGTGTCTATATCGAGTTGGATGTGTGTTGTTATGTATGATACAAAGGATGACACCCGCCGTAAACATGACCAGTTGTATCACCGTCTATCCCAGACGTGGGCAAACCTCAGCCCGCGGGCCTCGGTCGGCACGTTTGGTCGTGTATTGAAGGTCGCGCCATCAATGTATATTTTAGTTCACATAAACAATGATTAATGTTCGGGGCTTTCTGCCAAATTTCCGCTCCTGTTTCGGCCATTCCGTCAGATTCAAGAACCTAGTGAGGCTTCCGATTTTAAAAGTCTGCCAACCCCCTGCTCTATCCGATCTTTTTCTTGTGCATGTGTGTGTGTGTGTGCGTGCGTGTATGTATCTATGTGTGTGTGCATCTATGTGTGTGTGCATCTATTTGTGTGTGTATCTATGTGTGTGTTTGTGTGTGTTTTTGTGTGTGTGTGTTTGTGTGTGTGCATGATCGACAAAGGTTCTGAAAGACACTGTCTCCTAACCCCCCCCCCTCCACACACACATACTCACCCTGTCTTTGTTATCACATACAACTTTTTCGTCTACCGCATAAGAGAGCGCGGTGTTGTCGGGGAAAGGCGCAGGGCGTTGCGCGAGGAGCCGCCGTTTAACTCACAAGCACACACACACACACACACACACACATGCACACCCCGACCCCACTGTTAGATAGATACCTTTTCAATTATTCATAGTGACTGAGTTTTTATGACAGAGTTGTCCATGGGTCGGGGAGGGGTGTGTCTATTACACGTGGACGTGGCGCTCCCCCCGCTCTCCCTCCCCTCCCCACCATACTCCCCTTCCCCTCTCATGTAGGACAATTATTGAAACCCACGGGATACATTTCTCTCAACTCGGCTAATTTGTGGTGTACGATTCGGAGGGATGGCATCTTATCGTTGGACAAAATGTCACAACAACCAGTTCCTGTCCTGTCCCACCACCATCACTTGTCGAGAAAATGTCACATTAAAATTGGCTGATTGTGTCATAACATTATCAGCATTGAACCCGGATGTCCCTAGTAAAGCCCCCCCCCTTTAGCCTAACAGACATACCATCGGGGGCAGATGAAGTGTAGAAGACACCAGTTTCTGTAATCACGTCATATGAAGGGATTGTGTGGTCAGCATATGACCCAGCCGCCTTTGCTTCTCTCTTTTAAAAAAAAAAATTCTTTGGTTCTCACCGAGCATCGAACCCGGGACTCGCAGGTCGTCGTCATTCGAGCGTTCCACGAGGATCGGTTATCCATTGTCCATTATGTGACATGGTCAAATGTGTGTGTGTGCTTGTGCGCGCGCTGTAGGTGTCCGATTTACCGTCAAAGGAATATCTAGGTCAACTGTACAACCGGACGTCCAGACCACCTCTGGGGGGCGGGTGAATGTGCCCACTTGAATTGAATATTAGCTCTCGACAAATAGCGCGGCTTTCCGTAAACTTTTTTTTTATTTACTGTTATTTAACTTTTTTTTTTTTTTTTTACATGGGTAGATGGGGGGAGGGGGTGGTGGGGTGGGGTTAGGGGCGTACACCACACCTCCTTTCGTCCCAGGATACCTACAGAAGAATCTGGTCACCTGTGGCATAACCGTAGAGGGATTAAGGGTGCCCGGGGTTGGGGGTGGGGGGCTCAAGCTATTCCAAACACAAGGGGCGGCTATTTGTTGTTGTTTTTTTTAAACCCTCCTTCCCCGAGAGCCACTGACGGTAAATCCGGTTACTGCTGGTGTCAACTTTTTTCTGTTTCACGACACACGATGTATACGAAATGTCAGGTCGCGTGGTCCGCTGATCACAATATGTGAACGTTGGAATTAACCGAGATTCTCTTTACGCGGGAGGAGGAAATTCTGCGTCGATGTTGTTTGTAACTTAAACACGTGATACTTATTGTGTGACAGTCTGTTACAAGCAATCTGTCTGTCTCGTGTTTCGTTTTGACTCCAGGTAAATCACACCTGGGCGCAACTATGAGGTCGGGCGGCCCCGGGGGGGGGGGCGGGGAAGCATCAGGTTTTTGACTTGATGAGGCTCAAGGGCCTAACCCTCCTCCCCCCCCCAATCCCTCTTAGCTCCTCCCCGCAAACATCTGTCACATACAACAATCACATGATCCTAATCAAAACATAAAAAGTCTATATTCATATATCCTCTTCCATCCGAAAATGTTATCTGTAAAAATAAAACTTTGACAAATTGTGGAAATCTGGGGGGAGGGGGGGAATTGAAGCGTAGAGGGCTCTTCTATACTCACCCCCCCCCCCCCCAATACCCGTGACATGTCCGTCACATACCCGTCACTGTGCTGGGGGGGGGGGCTTTGACAACCACTTGAAAGAAAATATAAATGGTCATCCAGCAGAGGGCGCCATAAGCTTTGTGTATGTCCCCCTCCCCCCCCCCTGAAAACCATTGCATGAGATCTATTTGACGACAGCATGAATACAAATAATAAATGGTCAGTTAGCATACTTAGGTCCTTTAGCTCGTTTGAATGTGTCCACCCCCTCGGGGGTAGTGTCTGTGTGCACACACCCCATGCGGTCATGACACTGTACAGCCTATCCATCCCTCGGATGTATGGACACACCAATCCAGCGCGCGCTGCTAGAGTCATTTGTAATTTACATAAAACAAATATTATAAGAATAATGACAGTTATACAGTTAGCGTTATTAGTTTCATGAAATGATAAATTTTGAAAAATGGAGGGGGGGGGAGAGAACGTAATCATGGTCTGGGACAGAATAGACGAACGAAAAGAGAAAACCGTTATTTTGTATATGCAATATCGTGAGCTCTAGCTCCTCTCTCGCCTCGTTAAATAAACAATAATCCTCAGCTATTAATCATTCATTAATCACAGCTAGAAGAGAGAGAGAGAGTAAGAGAGAGAGAGAGAGGGAGAGGGGTTTAGAGAGAGAGAGAGAGAGAGAGAGAGATACATCTGACCACATCGGTTACTTTAATTTGGCAGAAGGGCCGCATCAAGAGCTGAAATATAAATGAAATGTAAATGTCGTGGATGTAAAGGGGGGCGGAGAGGAGCAGAGCGCGTGTCGGATCAAACATCATGGCGGGCCGTTGCTTGACCTTTGTCCGAGGTTTCATTTTTAAATGACCTGTGCAATGTGTGCAGAATACGTACGCTTTCCCAATCCCCTTTCCCACATTTCGCCCTAATGTATTGCATGCTACAGTAAAAGTAGTGGGACGGATGGCCGAGTGGTGTAGATACTCGACTGTCGACCTGAGAGTCCTGGGTTCGATTCTTAGTGAAATTTGTTTCAAAGTCGTCCCACAAGTCCACCCAGCATTTAAAATGCCACCAAGAAAAGAATATGCTTGCGAATTTGTTAGTTTTGTTTTCATTCTACAAAAACCACTGTCCGTTACCCTGGAAAAGGTTATGTCCCCTGCAATAATTAATTTTACAATTACCGCGCCTGAGTTGCATCCTTGGGGAGCTCCATATTGAATTTTATCAAGTTTTCCTGAATGTTTGATTCGATAATAAAGCCATCCCATAATATTGCAATCTAGGGTGGACCTCATTAGCTTTAGATGGGAAAGGTAATCAACTGTTAGAGATACAATTCAGAATCAAGACAATTTTCATAATTAAGGTCAATTTTACAAAATGGCAATGTTATCTTGTATATAAAATCTGCAATTGGGAAATTATTGTTCTTTACAGGGAGTACGGTAGTGTTGACATGAGCGTGACGTCATCCAATTGAGCGGTAAATTCAAAATATGATTTAAAAAGAAAACGAGAAAAAATTAGAATTCCCCCCCCCCCATATGTTTGTTCCAGTGATCAGAAACTTCGACATTGTTTTATTTATCACTTTCATTCCCATGGGCGTATTCATGGGGGGGGGCTAGGGGGGGCATTTGCTCCCCCCTCCCCTTACATTTAAAAAAAAATGTAATAAAGTTGTTATTTGCCCCCCCCCCCCTGGAAAAATTCCTAGCGACGCCCATGTTCATTCCTATTCCTTCTTTCTTCCTATATTTTTAACACTGATACATTCACTTTTTTAAATTGATGAAGTACTGGTTACCAAATTAGAGTGCTGATTGTACTTTAGCTGGAGTGCTGATTGTTCTTTAATTGGAGTGCTAATTGTTCTTCAGCTACGTTTGAATGCCATTGTTCCATTTGTTATGCATAAATTATAAAAGAAAATGGGCAAAGCTGCGTTATTTAATGGTAAGGGCCCCATCGCTTAAAAAAAATTATTACTAATAAATTTTATGTTGGAGAAGCGGGCCCTAGTTGTGAGAGGAGAGGGCCCCAGTTGTGGGAGGAGCGGGCCCCAGTTGCGGGAGGAAGGGCCCCAGTTGTGTCGAGAAGAGGGCTACAGCTGTTAGGAGGAAAGGGCCCCATTTGTCAGACTTTGCCATGGACTTCATATTTTCTGGCGATGTCCCTGATTCGGGGCCTCAGATTTTCATGCGGCGACCTTCATCGCATGTAGGCTCGAGGTCCCCAAAGTCACCTTTTATAGGGCCCTTAAATAAAAACCATAAGAAGGTCTCTGACTGACATTGTGAGATGACGTAACATTACATCCATCGATTTTCATTCGATTTATTTTATAAATAAATACACATCTTTCTCTCTTTTCAGGTCTAATCCAATCCAGTCAAACGTCACACATAAGGGATACAGGAAACGTCATGACATTGACTTGTTAAAACTTTCACTGGATTATATCAACGTTCCCCGTGGTCCCTGGACACGGTTGACTGGACCAAATCGTTTTGAGGGGAAAAAAAATCAAATGTTGTAGCCAACTGACCATCAGTTTTTTTGTCGTTTCTTTGGGTTTTTTCCCCTAAAGGAACTGGACAATTATTGTGTGGATTTTCCCCATTTAGAATCGTTGGAAATTCCCGAAGATTGAAACAATAAGAACAAAGCCATCATGGAGTTGATTCACGTCAAGGTTCTGTTTTGGATATATTGTGTCAAGGTCATACATTCACTGGGGACAGAGGCTGGTAAGAATTTCTTCTTGTTCTGCACGTCGTCGTCGTTGTTGTTGTTGTCGTTGTTGTTGTTGTTGCTGATGTCGTTGTCGTTGTCGTCGTTGCTGTTGTTGTTGTTGTCGTTGTTGTCATTGTCGTTGTTGTTGTCGTTGTTGTTGCTGTTATCGTTGTCGTTGTTGCTGTTAAATATTTAAAGCTTAAATTGGAGTATAATTTCTCTTAATCCTATTTCTGCCTTTTTTTTTTTTTAAAATTCTCTAACATTTCTCCCTTGGGTACAAATAGACGCCCTATTTAAACAAATAAAACAAACCAACCGTGAACACTGTCAGTGCTTTAGTACACTGCCCCACCCCCTCCCTCCATCCTGAGAATTTAAACTATTTCTATTTAATATTCGATTAGTGTTTCTGTTCAAGTTGACATATATTAGTCGGTCATTTTGTTGGACGATTATTTATCTATTTATCTATCGGTATGTCTGTCTGTCTGTCTCTCTCTCTCTCACACACACACATATATATATATATATATGTATGTATCTATCAAGCAATGCACTAGTCTATCTAATCATCACTGCCTCTACTGAGCTTTCAGCTGTATCGATATATATATATATATATATATATATATATATATATATATATGTATGTATATATATATATATATATATATGTATGTATATATATATATATATATATATATATATATAAACATTATCATAGAATCCATCTCTGTATCTCTCTAGCTATCTCGCTATATTTTCTCTAATTATCTCTCTATCGACGTATTTGTATTTTTTATTGTTTTGGTTCAGATGTTGTTGAAATAAATCCTCGGATCGAGATAACAACTGGGGCGATCTCTCTCTTTTTCTTTTGTGGACATACAGATAGAGAAAGAGAGATAGAGAGGGAGGGATAGAGAGGGAGAGAGAGAGGGAGGGAGAGAGAGATAGGTAGGGGGAGAGAGAGGGAGGGATAGAGAGGGAGAGAGATAGAGAGGGAGGGATAGAGAGGGAGAGAGAGAGAGGGAGGGCTTGAGAGAGAGAGAGAGAGGTAGGGGGGGAGAGAGATAGAAAACAAAACTTCCACTCCTCTAGCATCGTTGACAGCTGACCTATACTCAATAGGAAATCCGCATAGGAATCCAACCCCCCCCCCTTTTTTTTTTAGATAAACGTAAACAAAGGGTGTTAGGGAATCTAATGGGGGGGCGGTAAGGAAGGTTTGACCTCGATGACTTGCCTGAATCAGAATTGCTTATGGCCAGAAAACCTACATGTGCTATAAACAATAGTCTTAGTGACGTATTTAGATTACATAGACACCGGTCTTCCGCCCTATTTCTCTCCCTCCCCCTTACCCCCCCCCACCATCTTTCATTCTTCCCGGCATGTTGACCATCAGGCCGATGTTTTCAACAATATATAGGCCAGTGACCTTTGTATGGTTTTATTTATCGCGCCCACTGTGTGCCCTCATTGCGTATACTGAATTTATCCGGCTTTATCTCATCTTTGACCTTAGATGCCATGTTTTATTACGAAATTGAAAATAAATAAAAAAAAAAAAAAGACCCAAAAAAAAAAACGAAGTAAAATAGAGACACTTCAAGAAACCTTATTAAAATCATGTTTTCAGAAGCCATACTAAATTACACTTTTCAAACTTTAAAATAAAAAAAAAAATTATTTATACAAAAAAAAATTTAGGTCATCGTAAATAATGGGCAGAGAAAATGCTGTTTATTTATTTCTTCGTGAAAAGTTTTCATGTTTTCCCACTTTTGTCCTTAGAAAATTCTGTTTCTAAATTTAACCAAACACATCCCCACTTCGACAAGACAAGAATTAAAGAATTGAATGTTTTGTTTGGTCAGTTTGAAGAATCACTCTGCAGGAAAAGCGGTGTCAATAGAAACTGGAGCAACAGCTAAATAGCCCATCCCCATCCAAGATAGATCTTTATGGAACGGGAACAATAGCGACCAAAACAATATCCAATCCTCTTTTCTTATTTCTCTTTGACTTTTTCTCCTTAACCCTCCTCCTCCCCCGTCCCACCCCCTCCTCCCCCGTCCCACCCCCTCTCTCTTTTCCTGTTATCCGGTAAGAGGCTATCCTTTTTGGTCACTCCAACCTTTCTAATGACGTCATCCCACCTTTTTTTTTCTTCTTATATCCCGGGGCGACCGGTGCTGTACGGTGCTGAAGGGAAAAAAAAACATTATTTATCATCCTTTACAATTGGGCAAGTTTTTTAGCCGAATCAGTAAGCGTTTTCAGCCAACGTCAACAAATATCTGGCCCGTTTTAAAAGAAGGGGCCACTGTATTAGCACTTCTCTTCGTTTTATTATATTTATTTATTTAAGCTGCAACGTAGATGCATCACGGGACGGTATTGTGCGCGCGCATCGAAACGTCAACTGAGGAGACAGGAAATGAAGTAGCATTCCTGGGATGCGCATTAAGTGATTGGATGTCTGTGGATATTGTTGTGGGGACGATTTTGACATATTAACTAAAGATACAAAAGGCTATTTTATTTTTAAAAAGAAAATATTGTCAATATTTATCTTTTCTGGTTTAGTCTTTTTTTTTGGTCCTCATTTCATTGGTCGGTTGGCTAATTTTGTTTACATCTCGCCGGCAGCTCAATCAAAACTTTGCTGAGTTGGGAATTATTTTTTCTTTTATTTCGTCCTTGAACAAGGGAGAAAATTTTATGGTTAAAGTACAGACAATATTCTCAAGTCATCTCCAGTAATTCATTAATTTTATTGTCCAGTATATATAAAAAAAAGACTGCAAGTCATTTCAACAAAAGGATTGGTCATTTGGAGAAACTGTTTGTTTTCTCGCCAACAACAAACAAATAAAAAAAATGTTAAACTTATTAACTGCAAAAAACATTTCCTCTCTAAGCTTTTAGTCTACGTTGGAATTATCATGTGTAATTACTATGTGTACGTTTCGTTATAATGAGAATCAACATGTGTAAGTTTCGTTTTAATGAGAATCAACATGTGTAAGTTTCGTTGTAACGAGAATGAACATGCGTAAGTTTCGTTATAATGAGAATTAACATGTGTAAGTTTCGTTATAATGAGAATTAACATGTGTAAATTTCGTTGTAATGAAAATCAACATATGTAAGTTTCGTTGTAAAGTAGAATCAACATGTGTAAGTTTCATTATAAAAAGAATCAACATTTGTAAGTTTCGTTATAATGAAGCTTCACATGTGAGTTGTTTGATGTGTGATGTTTTACCTCCCTTACACACACACACACACACTAAACTGCTACATTATTTCCCCCCCCCAACCCCCTTCCCTATTTATCGCTATTATTTCGACCTTGTTTGACCTGGTCGAAGAACGAACTATTTTCAGTACAGGTCAGCCAGAGACACAATCGAAATGATGGACAAACAAACACACGCACATACATAAGCATCATACACTGACAAAACAGCGAGCTTCACTACGTCTGCATGTTTGTTTTGCTTATGTGTGCACTGGAGAGTACTTATTGAATTTCACCCCCTCCCCCCCAATTATTAATTTTTTCGTAATAATCTGTCAAAGGGAGGTAACTAAAAGTAAACATGTGGGAAGATGTAACTCTTAATTAAAAAAAAAGTATTTATTATCTCCCCATTTTAAGAAAACAACATGTTTTTTTTTTTGGTTCGGCGAGTAAGTGAAAGTAGAGGAAGACAAGATGAAGTTCCTCTTTGTGTGTACTTCCATATCTTCAGATTCTGAAGCTGAAATACCGCTGGCTCGGACAAGTCCGGATCTTGGACAGGTTCACGCTCTCTAACTGACAGATCGGCGCCGAACCTTGCCTCTCTCTCTCTGTCTCTCTCTCACTCTATCTCTCACCCTCTTTCTCTCTCTCTCTCTCCTCATGGACACAGGCTTTTGCTTATGAATTCATCCCCCGGTTTTTTAGTTGTCTCTCTCTCTCCCACCCCCACCCCCTCCCTCCCGGCTGTCTGAGTTTCTGTTTTGCTTCGTTCCCGGCATTCTCTGGTAATATCCGGCTAGTTGATCAACTTTGAAGTATTAAATGGCGGCTCTCTGCTTCGATGAGAATGCTGTAATGAACTTTTGAGATTTTAATTATGAACAATTGAAAAAAAAAATTATTATACATATACACTCTCTGTTGAAAAAATGTATACATATAGATTTTCTATGGAAAAAATCATACATATAGATTCTCTATTGAAAAATTCATACATATAGATTGTCTGTTGAAAAAATTCATACAGATAGATTGTCTGTTGAAAAAATTCATACATATAGATTGTCTGTTGAAAAAATTCATACATATAGATTGTCTGTTGAAAAAATTCATACATATAGAATGTCTGTTGAAAAAATTCATACATATAGATTCTCTGTTGAAAAAATTCATACCTATAGATTGTCTGTTGAAAAAATTCATGCTTATAGATTCTCTGTTGAAAAAATTCATAAATATAGAATGTCTGTTGAAAAAATTCATACATATAGATTCTCTGTTGAAAAAATCCATACATATAGATTGTCTGTTGAAAAAATTCATACATATAGATTGTCTGTTGAAAAAATTCATACATATAGATTCTCTGTTGAAAAATTTCATACATATAGAATGTCTGTTGAAAAAATTCATACATATAGATTCTCTGTTGAAAAAATTCATACATATAGATTCTCTGTTGAAAAAATTCATACATGTAGATTGTCTGTTGAAAAAATTCATGCATATTATAGATTCTCTGTTGAAAAAATTCATGCATGTAGAATGCCTGTTGAAAAAATTCATACATGACCGATATTTTGAGAAATATACTTTGTGTGTGTAAGTGCCTTTAAGCATTTAAACACACGCACAAATAACTTCACGCATATGCAAAACACACACACACACACACACACACACACACACTTACAATCGAAAATATAGACTTTCTCACTGGCTTCTTCGTTGGAGCATTTCATTATTCATTTTTTTTTTTAAAAAAAAGGAAAACTAGACCTCCGAACCCAGTAATAAAATGAAATACTTTAGTCGCAATATCGTAACAAAGCGATACCCGGAACAATAGAGAGCGATTCTCTAAGGCGACCAATGAATGTACGATCCCAAATCGGATCGATACCTGCTGGTCGAAACGATCTCTTTTTATTATGGATCGAATACATCATCGGTGAAATTAATGGACGTATTAGACTTTTTTGAGAGTCGTTCGGCTTCTAGCGTTCTCCACTCTCCACCCTAAACCCACTGCCTCCCCCCCATCCCGGCGCTCCCTCCCCTAGCAGCCCGACCCTGACCACCCTTTCGTGCTCACGACTTTAAGCTCTATTGTCTACGTACTTGCATTAGTTCGCCCCCCCCTCCCCCCACCCATTTTAATTTTGGGGGTGGGATTGGGGTGTGGGGAAGCCGTAACAATAGACTGCGATAGATGGAGGTCAACTGAGGTCGGAGGAAGTCGGGCATTTGCAAATCGTTTAAAAGGCATTCATTTTCTCTGTTCTGTCGGTTGATTGTAATAGCATGTTGTTGTTGCTTCTGCTGTTGCTCGTAGGTAGTCTTTGGGTTTGAGGTTATTGTGCACATGCTTTCAGCACGCGAATGACGTAATTGTTTTCTGTGTTTTTTTTTTGTTTGTTTTGTTTTATTCTATGTTCATACTGCTTGCGTGCTTTGCTCGATGGTCTGGAGTTGTTGGGTTAGAGACTTTCATATTACAAAGCGGTGTTTAATTATGTCACAAAAGGTAGCACTCTAATCAAAGACCTCGTTCATTTCGGTATTCCAGGTTGTTTTTCTTGTTATTAATTTGACTTTTTTTTCTAGTTTATTCTGCTGCTGTACATGATTCATTCTTTAAGTGTTTCTGAGATGTTTGCTAGGAGCTGCTTTGGACGTTGCGTCTACTACTGATACAGAAACATTTTGTTTACTAGTCTATTTGTACACAGGTTGAAAGATTAGTTTCTGACCGATGCTCTACACATGTCGAGCTCAAAAGACATTTTTCTAAAACATGCTCTACACATAGCAAGCTCAAAGACCTTTTTCTGAAACATGCTCTACACATAGCAAGCTCAAAGACCTTTTTCTGAAACATGCTCTACAATTAGCAAGCTCAAAGACCTTTTTCTGAAACATGCTCTACACATAGCAAGCTCAAAGACCTTTTTCTTAAACATGCTCTACACATATTAAGTTCAAATACCCATTTCTGACCCATATTCTACACATAGAAAGTTGAAAGGCCTGTTTCTGACCAAATATCTACTCATAGGAAGTTGAAAGACCTGTTTCTGACCAAATATCTACTCATAGCAAGTTGAAAGACCAGTTTCTGACCAAATATCTACTCATAGCAAGTTGAAAGACCTGTTACTGACCAAATATCTACTCATAGCAAGTTGAAAGACCTGTTTCTGACCGATGCTCGCGCTTTCTGCACAACGCTGTCATCCATAAATTTGACATTAGCATGTTACTAGTTAGTGTTGAGAGAGGGCTATAGGTGGTTGTCTAGTTAATGGTGTTGGTGGGGCTATAGGTGGTTGTCTAGATAGTGGTGAGGTGGCCATAGGTGGTTGTCTAGTTAATGGTAAGCAAGGTGGGGCTATAGGTGGTTGTCTAGTTAGTGGTGAGAGAGGGCTATAGGTGGTTGGTCTAGTTAATGGTGTTGGTGGGGCTATAGGTGGTTGTCTAGTTAGTGGTGAGGAGTGGCTATAGGTGGTTGTCTAGTTAGTGGTGAGGGGGGAGCTATAGGTGGTTGTCTAGTTAGTTGTGAGAGTGGCTATAGGTGGTTGTCTAGTTAGTGGTGTTGGTGGGGCTATAGGTGGTTGTCTAGTTAGTGGTGAGGGAGGAGCTATAGGTGGTTGTCTAGTTAGTTGTGAGGGAGGAGCTATAGTTGGTTGTCTAGTTAGTGGTGAGGAGGAGCTATAGTTGGTTGTCTAGTTAGTGGTGAGGGAGGAGCTACAGGTGGTTGTCTAGTTAGTGGTGTTGGTGGGGCTATAGGTGGTTGTCTAGTTAGTGGTGAGTGGAAAATTGTATGGTTGTCTAGTTAGTGGTGAGGGAGGAGCTATAGGTGGTTGTCTAGTTAGTGGTGTTGGTGGGGCTATAGGTGGTTGTCTAGTTAGGTGGTGAGGGAGGAGCTATAGGTGGTTGTCTAGTTAGTTGTGAGGGAGGGACTATAGATGGTTGTCTAGTTAGTGGTGAGAGAGGGACTATAGATGGTTGTCTAGTTAGTGGTGAGGAGGAGCTATAGTTGGTTGTCTAGTTAGTGGTGAGGGAGGAGCTACAGGTGGTTGTCTAGCTCGTGGTGAGGGGAGGGACTATAGGTGGTTGTCTAGTTAGTGGTGAGAGAGTGGCTATAGTGTTGTTGTCTAGTTAATGGTGTTGGTGGGGCTATAGGTGGCTGTCTAGTTAGTGGTGAGGAGGAGCTATAGTTGGTTGTCTAGTTAGTGGTGAGAGAGTGGCTATAGGTGGTTGTCTAGTTAATGGTGTTGGTGGGGCTATAGGTGGCTGTCTAGTTAGTGGTGAGGGGGAGCGATAGGTGGTTTTCTAGTTAGTGGTGAGGGAGGAGCTATAGGTGGTTGTCTAGATAGTGGTGAGGGGGAGCTAGGTGGTTGTCTAGTTAGTGGTGAGGGAGGAGCTATAGGTGGTTGTCTAGTTAGTGGTGAGGGGAGGAGCTATAGGTGGTTGTCTAAAGTTAGTGGTGAGGGAGGGGCAATAGGTGGTTGTCTAGTTAGTGGTGTTGGTGGGGGCTATAGGTGGTTGTCTAGTTAGTGGTGAGGGGGAGCTATAGTGGTTGTCTAGTTAGTGGTGAGGGGGAGCTATAGGTGGTTGTCTAGTTAGTGGTGAGGGAGGAGCTATAGGTGGTTGTCTAGTTATGGTGAGGAGGAGCTATAGGTGGTTGTCTAGTTAGTGGTTTTGGTGGGGCTATAGATGGTTGTCTAGTTAGTGGTGTTGGTGGGGCTATAGATGGTTGTCTAGTTAGTGTGAGGGAGGAGCTATAGGTGGTTGTCTAGTTAGTGGTGTTGGTGGGGCTATAGATGGTTGTCTAGTTAGGTGGTGAGGGAGGAGCTATAGGTAGTTGTCTAGTTAGTGGTGAGGGAGGAGCTATAGGTGGTTGTCTAGTTAGTTGTGAGAGAGTGGCTATAGGTGGTTGTCTAGTTAATGGTGTTGGTGGGGCTATAGGTGGTTGTCTAGTTAGTGGTGAGGGGGAGCTATAGGTGGTTGTCTAGTTAGTTGTGAGAGAGTGGCTATAGGTGGTTGTCTAGTTAGTGGTGTTGGTGGGGGCTATAGGTGGTTGTCTAGTTAGTGGTGAGAGAAGGCTATAGGTGGTTGTCTAGTTAATGGTGTTGGTGGGGCTATAGGTGGTTGTCTAGTTAGTGGTGAGGGGGGAGCTATAGTTGGTTGTCTAGTTAGTGGTGAGGGAGGGACTATAGGTAGTTGTCTAGTTAGTTGTGAGAGAGTGGCTATAGGTGGTTGTCTAGTTAATGGTGTTGGTGGGGCTATAGGTGGTTGTCTAGTTAGTGGTGAGGGAGGACTATAGGTGGTTGTCTAGTTAGTTGTGAGAGAAGTGGCTATAGGTGGTTGTCTAGTTAATGGTGTTGGTGGGGCTATATAGGTGGTTGTCTAGTTAGTGGTGATGGGAGCTATAGGTGGTTGTCTAGTTAGTTGTGAGAGAGTGGCTATAGGTGGTTGTCTAAGTTAGTGGTGTTGGTGGGGCTATAGGTGGTTGTCTAGTTAGTGGTGAGAGAGGGCTATAGGTGGTTGTCTAGTTAATGGTGTTGGTGGGGCTATAGGTGGTTGTCTAGATAGTGGTGAGGGGGAGGGCTATAGGTGGTTGTCTAGTTAATGGTGTTGGTGGGGCTATAGGTGGTTGTCTAGTTAGTGGTGAGGGAGGCTATAGGTGGTTGTCTAGTTAGTGGTGAGGGGGGAGCTAGGTGGTTGTCTAGTTAGTTGTGAGAGAGTGGCTATAGGTGGTTGTCTAGTTAGTGGTGTTGGTGGGGCTATAGGTGGTTGTCTAGTTAGTGGTGAGGGAGTGGTTTCTATAGGTGGTTGTCTAGTTAGTTGTGAGGGAGGAGCTATAGTTGGTTGTCTAGTTAGTGGTGAGGGAGGAGCTATAGGTGGTTGTCTAGTTAGTTGTGAGGGAGGGACTATAGATGGTTGTCTAGTTAGTGGTGAGAGAGGGACTATAGATGGTTGTCTAGTTAGTGGTGAGGGAGGAGCTGAACAGTTGGTTGTCTAGTTAGTTGTGACGGAGGTGAGCTTATAGTTGGTTGTCTAGTTAGTGGTGAGGGAGGAGCTACAGGTGGTTGTCTAGTTCGTGGTGAGGGGGACTATAGGTGGTTGTCTAGTTAGTGGTGAGAGAGTGGCTATAGGTGGTTGTCTAGTTAATGGTGTTGGTGGGGCTATAGGTGGTTGTCTAGTTAGTGGTGAGGAGGAGCTATAGTTGGTTGTCTAGTTATGGTGAGAGAGTGCTATAGGTGGTTGTCTAGTTAATGGTGTTGGTGGGGCTATAGGTGGTTGTCTAGTTAGTGGTGAGGGGGAGCTATAGGTGGCTTCAGTTAGTGGTGAGGGAGGAGCTATAGGTGGTTGTCTAGATAGTGTGAGGGGGGAGCTATAGGTGGTTGTCTAGTTAGTGGTGAGGGAGGAGCTATAGGTGGTTGTCTAGTTAGTGGTGAGGGAGGAGCTATAGGTTGTCTAGTTAGTGGTGAGGGAGGGGCTATAGGTGGTTGTCTAGTTAGTGGTGAGGGAGGGGCTATAGGTGGTTGTCTAGTTAGTGGTGAGGGGAGCTATAGGTGGTTGTCTAGTTAGTGGTGAGTGGGGGAGCTATAGGTGGTTGTCTAGTTAGTGGTGAGGGAGGAGCTATAGGGTGGTTGTCTAGTTAGTGGTGAGGGAGGAGCTATAGGTGGTTGTCTAGTTAGTGGTGTTGGTGGGGCTATAGATGGTTGTCTAGTTATGGTGTTGGTGGGGCTATAGATGGTTGTCTAGTTAGTGGTGAGGGAGGAGCTATAGGTGGTTGTCTAGTTAGTGGTGTTGGTAGCTAGATGGTTTCCTAGTTAGTGGTGAGGGAGGAGCTATAGTGGTTGTCTAGTTAGTGGTGAGGGAGGAGCTGTTAGGTGGTTGTCTAGTTAGTTGTGAGAGTGGCTATAGGTGGTTGTCTAGTTAATGGTGTTGGTGGGGCTATAGGTGGTTGCTCAGTTAGTGGTGAGGGGAGCTATAGGTGGTTGTCTAGTTAGTTGTATGTGGAGGTTTTGCCATAGGTGGTTGTCTAGTTAGTGGTGTTGGTGGGGCTATAGGTGGTTGTCTAGTTAGTGGTGAGAGAAGGCTATAGGTGGTTGTCTAGTTAATGGTGTTGGTGGGGCTATAGGTGGTTGTCTAGTTAGTGGTGAGGGGGGAGCTATAGTTGGTTGTCTAGTTAGTGGTGAGGGAGGGACTATAGGTGGTTGTCTAGTTAGTTGTGAGAGAGGCTATAGGTGGTTGTCTAGTTAATGGTGTTGGTGGGGCTATAGGTGGTTGTCTAGTTAGTGGTGAGGGGAGGGACTATAGGTGGGTTGGTCTAGTTAGTTGTGAGAGAGTGGCTATAGGTGGTTGTCTAGTTAATGGTGTTGGTGGGGCTATAGGTGGTTGGTTAGTTAGTGGTGAGGGGGGAGCTATAGGTGGTTGTCTAGTTAGTTGTGAGAGAGTGGCTATAGGTGGCTGTCTAGTTAGTGGTGTTGGTGGGGCTATAGGTGGTTGTCTAGTTAGTGGTGAGAGAGGGCTATAGGTGGTTGTCTAGTTAATGGTGTTGGTGGGGCTATAGGTGGTTGTCTAGTTAGTGGTGAGGGAGGGCTATAGGTGGCTGGTCTAGTTAATGGTGTTGGTGGGGCTATAGGTGGTTGTCTAGTTAGTGGTGAGAGAGGGCCAGTGGTTGTCTAGTTAATGGTGTTGGTGGGGCTATAGGTGGTTGTCTAGTTAGTGGTGAGGGAGTGGCTTATAGGTGGTTGGTCTAGTTAGTGGTGAGGGGGGAGCTATAGGTGGTTGTCTAGTTAGTTGTGAGAGATTGGCTATAGGTGGTTGTCTAGTTAGTGGTGTTGGTGGGGCTATAGGTGGTTGTCTAGTTAGTGGTGAGGGAGGAGCTATAGGTGGTTGTCTAGTTAGTTGTGAGGGAGGAGCTGGTGGTTGGTTGTCTAGTTAGTGGTGAGAGAGGGACTATAGATGGTTGTCTAGTTAGTGGTGAGGGAGGAGTTATAGGTGGTTGTCTAGTTAGTTGTGAGGAGGGACTAGAGATGGTTGTCTAGTTAGTGGTAGAGAGGGACAATAGATGGTTGTCTAGTTAGTGGTGAGGGAGGAGCTATAGGTTGTCTAGTTAGTAAGTGAGGGGGAGGAGCTATAGTTGGTTGTCTAGTTAGTTGTGAGGGAGGAGCTATAGTTGGTTGTCTAGTTAGTGGGTGAGGTAGGAGCTATAGGTGGCTGTCTAGTTAGTTGTGAGGGAGGGACTATAGATGGTTGTCTAGTTAGTGGTGAGAGAGGGACTATAGATGGTTGTTCAGTTAGTGGTGAGGGAGGAGCTATAGGTGGTTGTCTAGTTAGTTGTGAGGAGGGACTATAGATGGTTGTCTAGTTAGTGGTGAGAGAGGGACTATAGATGGTTGTCTAGTTAGGTGAGGAGACATAGGTATTGTCTAGTTAGTGGTGAGGGAGGAGCTATAGTTGGTTGTCTAGTTAGTTGTGAGGGAGGAGCTATAGGTGGTTGTCTAGTTAGTGGTAGGGGAGGAGCTATAGGTGGCTGTCTAGTTAGTTATGAGGAGGAGCCATAGGTGGTTGTCTAGTTAATGGTGTTGGTGGGGCTATAGGTGGTTGTCTAGTTAGTGGTGAGGGAGGGACTATAGGTGGTTGTCTAGTTAGTTGTGAGAGTGGCTATAGGTGGTTGTCTAGTTAATGGTGTTGGTGGGGCTATAGGTGGTTGTCTAGTTAGTGGTGATGGGGGAGCTATAGGTGGTTGTCTAGTTAGTTGTGAGAGAGTGCTATATGTGGTTGTCTAGTTAGTGGTGTTGGTGGGTCATAGGTGGTTGTCTAGTTAGTGGTGAGAGAGGGCTATAGGTGGTTGTCTAGTTAATGGTGTTGGTGGGGCTATAGGTGGTTGTCTAGTTAGTGGTGAGGGAGGGCTATAGGTGGTTGTCTAGTTAATGGTGTCGGTGGGGCTATAGGTGGTTGTCTAGTTAGTGGTGAGGGAGGAGCTATGGTGGTTGTCTAGTTAGTTGTGAGGGAGGAGCTATAGTTGGTTGTCTAGTTAGTTGTGAGGAGGAGCTATAGTTGGTTGTCTAGTTAGTGGTGAGGGAGGAGCTATAGGTGGTTGTCTAGTTAGTGGTGAGGGAGGAGCTATAGGTGGTTGTCTAGTTAGTGGTGAGGGAGGGAGCTATAGGTGGTTGTCTAGTTAGTGATGAGGGAGGAGCTATAGGTGGTTGTCTAGTTAGTATTGAGGGGGAGCTATAGGTGGTTGTCTAGTTAGTGGTGAGGGGGGAGCATAGGTGGTTGTCTAGTTAGTGGTGAGGGAGGAGCTATAGGTGGTTGTCTAGTTAGTGGTGAGGGAGGAGCTATAGGTGGTTGTCTATTAGTGGTGAGGGGAGCTATAGGTGGTTGTCTAGTTAGTGGTGAGAGAGTGTTTATAGGTGGTTGTCTAGTTAGTGGTGAGGAGGAGCTATAGGTGGTTGTCTAGTTAGTGGTGAGAGAGTGACTATAGGTGGTTGTCTAGTTAGTTGTGAGGGAGGGGCTATAGGTGGTTGTCTAGTTAGTTGTGAGGAGGGGCTATAGGTGGTTGTCTAGTTAGTTGTGAGGGAGGAGCTATAGTGGGTTGTCTAGTTAGTTGTGAGGGAGGAGCTATAGGTGGTTGTCTAGTTAGTTGTGAGGGGAGGGGCTATAGGTGGTTGTCTAGTTAGTGGTGAGGGAGGAGCTATAGGTGGTTGTCTAGAAGTTGTGAGGGAGGAGCTATAGGTGGTTCTCTAGTTAGTGGTGAGGGAGGGGCTATAGGTGGTTGTCTAGTTAGTGGTGAGGGAGGAGCTATAGGTGGTTGTCTAGTTAGTTGTGAGGGAGGAGCTATAGGTGGTTGTCTAGTTAGTGGTGAGGGAGGAGCTATAGTTGGTTGTCTAGTTAGTTGTGAGGGAGGAGCTATAGGTGGTTGTCTAGTTAGTGGTGAGGGAGGAGCTATAGGTGGTTGTCTAGTTAGTGGTGAGGGAGGAGCTATAGGTGGTTGTCTGTTAGTGTGAGGGAGGAGCTATAGGTGGTTGTCTAGTTAGTGGTGAGGGGAGGGGCTATAGGTGGTTGTCTAGTTAGTGGTGAGGGAGGAGCTATAGTTGGTTGTCTAGTTAGTTGTGAGGGAGGAGCGTAGTGGTTGGTTGTCTAGTTAGTGGTGAGGGAGGAGCTATAGGTGGTTGTGTCTAGTTAGTTGTGAGGGAGGACTATAGATGGTTGTCTAGTTAGTGGTGAGGAGGAGCTATAGGTGGTTGTCTAGTTAGTGGTGAGGAGGAGCTATAGTTGGTTGTCTAGTTAGTGGTGAGGGAGAGCTATAGGTGGTTGTCTAGTTAGTGGTGAGGGAGGAGCTATAGGTGGTTGTCTAGTTAGTGTGGGGGAGGAGCTATAGTTGGTTGTCTAGTTAGTGGTGAGGGAGGATCTATAGTTGGTTGTCTAGTTAGTGGTGGGGGAGGAGCTATAGTTGGTTGTCTAGTTAGTGGTTAGGGAGGAGCCATAGGTGGTTGTTCAGTTAGTGGTGAGGGAGGAGCTTGTAGGTGGTTGTCTAGTTAGTGGTGGGGGAGGAGCTATAGTTGGTTGTCTAGTTAGTGGTGAGGGAGGAGCTATAGGTGGTTGTCTAGTTAGTGGTGAGGGAGGAGCTATAGTTGGTTGTCTAGTTAGTGGTGAGGGAGGAGCTATAGGTGGTTGTCTAGTTAGTGGTAGGGGAGGAGCTATAGGTGGTTGTTTAGTTAGCTGTGAGGGAGGAGCTATAGGTGGTTGTCTAGTTAGTGGTGAGGGAGGAGCTATAGGTGGTTGTCTAGTTAGTGGTGAGGGAGGAGCTAGTAGATGGTTGTCTAGTTAGTGATGAGGGAGGAGCTATAGGTGGTTGTCTAGTTAGTGGTGAGGGGAGCTATAGGTGGTTGTCTAGTTAGTGGTGAGGGGGAGCTATAGGTGGTTGTCTAGTTAGTGGTGAGGGAGGAGCTATAGGTGGTTGTCTAGTTAGTGGTGAGGGAGGAGCTATAGGTGGCTGTCTAGTTAGTGGTGAGGGGGAGCTATAGGTGGTTGTCTAGTTAGTGGTGAGGGAGGAGCTATAGGTGGTTGTCTAGTTAGTGGTGAGGGGGAGCTATAGGTGGTTGTCTAGTTAGTTGTGAGGGAGGAGCTATAGGTGGTTGTCTAGTTATGTGAGGGAGGGGCTATAGGTGGTTGGGTCTAGTTAGTGGTGAGGGAGGGAGCTATAGGTGGTTGTCTAGTTAGTTGTGAGGAGGAGCTATAGGTGGTTCTCTAGTTAGTGTGAGGGAGGGGCTATAGGTGGTTGTCTAGTTAGTGGTGAGGGAGGAGCCATAGGTGGTTGTCTAGTTAGTTGTGAGGGAGGAGCTATAGGTGGTTGTCTAGTTAGTGGTGAGGGAGGAGCTATAGTTGGTTGTCTAGTTAGCTGTGAGGGAGGAGCTATAGGTGGTTGTCCAGTTAGTGGTGAGGGAGGAGCTATAGGTGGTTGTCTAGTTAGTAAGTGGTGAGGGAGGAGCTATAGGTGGTTGTCTAGTTAGTGGTGAGGGAGGAGCTATAGGTGGTTGTCTAGTTAGTGGTGAGGAGGGGCTATAGGTGGTTGTCTAGTTAGTGGTGAGGGAGGAGCTATAGTTGGTTGTCTAGTTAGTTGTGAGGAGGACTATAGTTGGTTGTCTAGTTAGTGGTGAGGGAGGAGCTATAGGTGGTTGTCTAGTTAGTTGTGAGGGAGGGACTATAGATGGTTGTCTAGTTAGTGGTGAGGGAGGAGCTATAGGGTGGTTGTCTAGTTAGTGGTGAGGGAGGAGCTATAGTTGGTTGTCTAGTTAGTGAGGGAGGAGCTATAGGTGGTTGTCTAGCAGTGGTGAGGGAGGAGCTATAGGTGGTTGTCTAGTTAGTGGTGGGGAGGAGCTATAGTTGGTTGTCTAGTTAGTGAGAGGGAGGAGCTATAGGTGGTTGTCTAGTTAGTGGTGGGGGGAGGAGCTATAGTTGGTTGTCTAGTTAGTGGTGAGGGAGGATCTATAGTTGGTTGTCTAGTTAGTGGTGGGGGGAGGAGCCAGTTGGTTGTCTAGTTAGTGGTTAGGGAGGAGCTATAGGTGGTTGTCTAGTTAGTGGTGAGGAGGAGCTATAGGTGGTTGTCTTAGTTAGTGGTGGGGAGGAGCTATAGTTGGTTGTCTAGTTAGTGGTGAGGGAGGAGCTATAGGTGGTTGTCTAGTTAGTGGTGAGGGAGGAGCTATAGTTGGTTGTCTAGTTAGTGGTGGGGAGGGGAGCTATAGGTGGTTGTCTAGTTAGTGGTAGGGGAGGAGCTATAGGTTGTTTAGTTAGTTGTGAGGGAGGAGCTATAGGTGGTTGTCTAGTTAGTGAGGGAGGAGCTATAGGTGGTTGTCTAGTTAGTGGTGAGGGCGGAGCTATAGATGGTTGTCTAGTTAGTGATGAGGGAGGAGCTATAGGTGGTTGGGTTCAGTTAGTGGTGAGGGGGAGCTATAGGTGGCTATCTAGTTAGTGGTGAGGGGTAGCTATAGGTGGTTGTCAGTTAGCAGGGAGGGTGAGCTATAGGTGGTTGTCTAGTTATGGTGAGGGAGGAGCTATAGGTGGTTGTCTAGTTAGTGGTGGGGGGAGCTATAGGTGGTTGTCTAGTTAGTGGTGAGGGAGGAGCAGGTGGTTGTTGTCTAGTTAGTGGTGAGGGGGGAGCTATAGGTATTGTCTAGTTAGTGGTGAGAGATGTGGCTATAGGTGGTTGTCTAGTTAGTGGTATGAGGAGCTACAGGTGGTCGTCTGTTAGTGGTGAGAGAGGACTATAGGTGGTTGTCTAGTTAGCTGTGAGGGAGGGGCTATAGGTGGTTGTCTAGTTAGTGGTGAGGGAGGAGCTATAGTTGGTTGTCTAGTTAGTTGTGAGGGAGGACATAGTTCAGTTGTTCAGTTAGTGGTGAGGGGGTGGAGCTGCAGGTGGTTGTCTAGGCGGTTGTGAGGGAGGGACTATAGATGGTTGTCTAGTTAGTTGTGAGAGAGTGGCTATAGGTGGTTGTCTAGTTAGTGGTGTTGGTGGGGCTATATGGTTGTCTAGTTAGTGGTGAGAGAAGGCTATAGGTGGTTGTCTAGTTAGTGGTGTTGGTGGCCATAGGTGGTTGTCTAGTTAGTGGTGAGAGAGGGCTGTTAGGTGGTTGTCTAGTTAATGGTGTTGGTAGAGCTATAGGTGGTTGTCTAGTTAGTTGTGAGAGAGCGGGGCTATAGGTGGTTGTCTATTTAGTGGTGTTGGTGGAGCTATAGGTGGTTGTCTAGTTAGTGGTGTTGGTGGAGCTATAGGTGGTTGTCTAGTTAGTGGTGTTGGTGGAGCTATAGGTGGTTGTCTAGTTAGTGGTGAGGGCTATAGGTGGTTTTCAGTTAATGTGTTGGTGGCTATAGGTGGTTGTCTAGATAGTGGTGAGAGGGCCATAGGTGGTTGTCTAGTTAATGGTGTTGGTAGGGCTATAGGTGGTTGTTCAGTTACGGTAGAGTATATAGGTGGTTGTCTAGTTCATGGTGTTGGTGGGGCTATAGGTGGTTGTCTAGTTAGTGGTGAGGGAGGGGACTATAGGGGGGTGGTTGTCTAGTTAGCTGTGAGAGAGTGGCTATAGGTGGTTGTCTAGTTAATGGTGTTGGTGGGGCTATAGGTGGTTTGTCTAGTTAGTGGTGAGGGGAGCTATAGGTGGTTGTCTAGTTAGTTGTGAGAGAGTGGCTATAGGTGGTTGTCTAGTTAGTGGTGTTGGTAGGGCTATAGGTGGTTGTCTAGTTAGGTGGTGAGAGAGGGCTATAGGTGGTTGTCTAGTTAATGGTGTTGGTGGGGCTATAGGTGGTTGTCTAGATAGTGGTGAGGGAGGGCTAGGTGGTTGTCTAGTTAATGGTGTTGGTGGGGCTATAGGTGGTTGTCTAGTTAGTGGTGAGGGAGGAGCTATAGGTGGTTGTCTAGTTAGTTGTGAGGGAGGAGCTATAGTTGGTTGTCTAGTTAGTGGTGAGAGAGGGACTATAGATGGTTGTCTAGTTAGTGGTGAGGGGAGGAGTTATAGGTGGTTGTCTAGTTAGTTGTGAGGAGGGACTATAGATGGTTGTCTAGTTAGTGGTAGAGAGGGACTATAGATGGTTGTCTAGTTAGTGGTGAGGGAGGAGCTATAGGTGGTTGTCTAGTTAGTGGTGAGGGAGGAGCTATAGTTGGTTGTCTAGTTAGTTGTGAGGAGGAGCTAATAGTTGGTTGTCTAGTTAGTGAGGGAGGAGCTATAGGTGGTTGTCTAGTTAGTTGTGAGGGAGGGACTATAGATGGTTGTCTAGTTAGTGGTGAGAGAGGGACTATAGATGGTTGTTCAGTTAGTGGTGAGGAGGAGCTATAGGTGGTTGTCTAGTTAGTTGTGAGGGAGGGACTATAGATGGTTGTTCAAGTAGTGGTAAGAGAGGACTATAGATGGTTGTCTAGTTAGTGGTGAGGAGGAGCTATAGGTGGTTGTCTAGTTAGTGGTGAGGGAGGAGCTATAGTTGGTTGTCTAGTTAGTTGTGAGGAGGAGCTATAGGTGGTTGTCTAGTTAGTGGTAGGGGAGGAGCTATATGTGGTTGTCTAGTTAGTTATGAGGGAGGAGCTATAGGTGGCTGTCTAGTTAATGGTGTTGGTGGACTATAGGTGGCTTGTCTAGTTAGTGGTGAGGGAGGGACTATAGGTGGTTGTCTAGTTAGTTGTGAGAGAGTGGCTATAGGTGGTTGTCTAGTTAATGGTGTTGGTGGGGCTATAGGTGGTTATCTAGTTAGTGGTGAGGGGGAGCTATAGGTGGTTGTCTAGTTAGTTGTGAGAGTGGCTATATGTGGTTGTCTAGTTAGTGGTGTTGGTGGGGCTATAGGTGGTTGTCTAGTTAGTGGTGAGAGGGCTATAGGTGGTTGTCTAGTTAATGGTGTTGGTGGGGCTATAGGTGGTTGTCTAGTTAGTGGTGAGGGAGGGCTATAGGTGGTTGTCTAGTTAATGGTGTCGGTGGGGCTATAGGTGGTTGTCTACTTAGTGGTGAGGGGAGGAGCTATAGGTGGTTGTCTAGTTAGTTGTGAGGGAGGAGCTATAGTTGGTTGTCTAGTTAGTTGTGAGGGAGGAGCTATAGTTGGTTGTCTAGTTAGTGGTGAGGGAGGAGCTATAGGTGGTTGTCTAGTTAGTGGTGAGGGAGGAGCTATAGGTGGTTGTCTAGTTAGTGGTGAGGGAGGAGCTATAGGTGGTTGTCTAGTTAGTGGTGAGGGAGGAGCTATAGGTGGTTGTCTAGTTAGTTGTGAGGGAGGAGCTTTAGTGGTTGTCTAGTTAGTGGTGAGGGAGGAGCTATAGGTGGTTGTCTAGTTATTTGTGAGGGAGGAGCTATAGGTGGTTGTCTAGTTAGTGGTGAGGGAGGAGCCATAGGTGGTTGTCTAGTTAGTGGTGAGGAGAGCTATAGGTGGTTGTCTAGTTAGTTGTGAGGGAGGGGCTATAGGTGGTTGTCTAGTTAGTTGTGAGGAGGAGCTATAGGTGGTTGTCTAGTTAGTTGTGAGGGAGGAGCTATAGGTGGTTGTCTAGTTAGTTGTGAGGAGGGGCTAGGTGGTTGTCTAGTTAGTGGTGGAGAGAGCTATAGGTGGTTGTCTAGTTAGTTGTGAGGGAGGAGCTATAGGTGGTTCTCTAGTTAGTGGTGAGGGAGGGGCCTATAGGTGGTTGTCTAGTTAGTGGTGAGGGAGGAGCTATAGGTGGTTTGTCTAGTTGTTGAGGGAGGAGCTATAGGTGGTTGTCTAGTTAGTGGTGAGGGAGGAGCTATAGTTGGTTGTCTAGTTAGTGGTGAGGGAGGAGCTATAGGTGGTTGTCTAGTTAGTGGTGAGGGAGGAGCTATAGGTGGTTGTTCAGTTAGTGGTGAGGGAGGAGCTATAGTGGTTGTCTAGTTAGTGGTGAGGGAGGAGCTATAGGTGGTTGTCTAGTTAGTGGTGAGGGAGGGGCTATAGGTGGTTGTCTAGTTAGTGGTGAGGGAGGAGCTATAGTTGGTTGTCTAGTTAGTTGTGAGGGAGGAGCTATAGTTGGTTGTCTAGTTAGTGGTGAGGGAGGAGCCAGGTGGTTGTCTAGTTAGTTGTGAGGAGACTATGATGGTTGTCTAGTTAGTGGTGAGAGAGGGACTATAGATGGTTGTCTAGTTAGTGGTGAGGGAGGAGCTATAGGTGGTTGTCTAGTTAGTTGTGAGGGAGGGACTATAGATGGTTGTCTAGTTAGTGGTGAGAGAGGGACTATAGATGGTTGTCTAGTTAGTGGTGAGGAGGAGCTATAGGTGGTTGTCTAGTTAGTTGTGAGGAGGAGCTATAGGTGGTTGTCTAGTTAGTGGTGAGGGAGGAGCTATAGTTGGTTGTCTAGTTAGTGGTGAGGAGGAGCTATAGGTGGTTGTCTAGTTAGTGGTGAGGGAGGAGCTATAGGTGGTTGTCTAGTTAGTGGTGGGGAGGAGCTATAGTTGGTTGTCTAGTTAGTGGTGAGGGAGGAGCTATAGGTGGTTGTCTAGTTAGTGGTGGAGAGGAGCTATAGTTGGTTGTCTAGTTAGTGGTGAGGGAGGGAGCTATAGGTGGTTGTCTAGTTAGTGGTGAGGGAGGAGCTATAGGTGGTTGTCTAGTTAGTGGTGGGGGAGAGCTATAGTTGGTTGTCTAGTTAGTGGTGAGGAGGAGCTATAGGTGGTTGTCTAGTTAGTGGTGAGGGAGGAGCATAGTTGGTTGTCTAGTTAGTGGTGAGGAGGAGCTATAGGTGGTTGTCTAGTTAGTGGTGAGGGAGGAGCTATAGGTGGTTGTCTAGTTAGTGGTGGGGGAGGAGCTATAGTTGGTTGTCTAGTTAGTGGTGAGGGAGGAGCTATAGGTGGTTGTCTAGTTAGTGGTGAGGGAGGGGCTATAGGTGGTTGTCTAGTTAGTGGTGGGGAGGAGCTATAGTTGGTTGTCTAGTTAGTGGTGAGGAGGAGCTATAGATGGTTGTCTAGTTAGTGTGGGGGAGGAGCTATAGGTGGTTGTCTAGTTAGTGGTGAGGGAGGAGCTTGGCAGGTGGTTGTCTAGTTAGTGGTGGGGAGGGCTATAGGTGGTTGTCTAGTTAGTGGTGGGGGGAGGAGCTATAGTTGGTTGTCTAGTTAGTGGTGAGGAGGGAGCTATAGGTGGTTGTCTAGTTAGTGGTAGGGGAGGAGCTATAGGTGGTTGTCTAGTTAGTGGTGAGGGAGGAGCTATAGGTGGTTGTCTAGTTAGTGGTGAGAGAGGAGCTATAGGTGGTTGTCTAGTTAGTGGTGAGAGGAGCTATAGATGGTTGTCTAGTTAGTGATGAGGGAGGAGCTATAGGTGGTTGTCTAGTTAGTGGTGAGGGCTATAGGTGGTTGTCTAGTTAGTGGTGAGGGGGGGAGCTATAGGTGGTTGTCTAGTTAGTGGTGAGGGAGGAGCTATAGGTGGTTGTCTAGTTAGTGGTGAGGAGGAGCTATAGGTGGTTGTCTAGTTAGTGGTGAGGGGGGAGCTATAGGTGGTTGTCTAGTTAGTGGTGAGGAGGAGCTATAGGTGGTTGTCTAGTTAGTGGTGAGGGGGGAGCTATAGGTGGTTGTCTAGTTAGTGGTGAGAGAGCTATAGTGGTATGTCTAGTTAGTGGTGAGGAGGAGCTATAGGTGGTTGTCTAGTTAGTGGTGAGAGAGTGACTATAGGTGGTTGTCTAGTTAGTGGTGGGGAGGGGCTATAGGTGGTTGTCTAGTTAGTGGTGAGGGAGGAGCTATAGTTGGTTGTCTAGTTATTGTGAGGAGGAGCTAGTTGGTTGTCTAGTTAGTGGTGAGGGGAGGAGCTATAGGTGGTTGTCTAGTTAGTTGTGAGGGAGGGACTATAGGTGGTTGTCTAGTTAGTTGTGAGAGAGTGGCTATAGGTGGTTGTCTAGTTAGTGGTGTTGGTGGGGCTATAGGTGGTTGTCTAGTTAGTGGTGAGAGAGGGCTATAGGTGGTTGTCTAGTTAGTGGTGTTGGTGGGGCTATAGGTGGTTGTCTAGTTAGTGGTGAGAGAGGGCTATAGGTGTTTGTCTAGTTAATGGTGTTGGTAGAGCTATAGGTGGTTGTCTAGTTAGTGGTGAGGAGTGGCTATAGGTGGTTGTCTATTTAGTGGTGTTGGTGGAGCTATAGGTGGTTGTCTAGTTAGTGGTGTTGGTGGAGCTATAGGTGGTTGTCTAGTTAGTGGTGTTGGTGGAGCTATAGGTGGTTGTCTAGTTAGTGGTGTTGGTGGAGCTATAGGTGGTTGTCTAGTTAGTGGTGTTGGTGGAGCTATAGGTGGTTGTCTAGTTAGTGGTGAGGGGGAGCTATAGGTGGTTGTCTAGTTAATGGTGTTGGTGGAGCTATAGGTGGTTGTCTAGTTAGTTGTGAGAGAGTGGCTATAGGTGGTTGTCTAGTTAGTGGTGTTGGTGGAGCTATAGGTGGTTGTCTAGTTAGTTGTGAGAGAGTGGCTATAGGTGGTTGTCTAGTTAATGGTGTTGGTGGAGCTATAGGTGGTTGTCTAGTTAGTTGTGAGAGAGGGCTATAGGTGGTTGTCTAGTTAGTGGTGTTGGTGGGGCTATAGGTGGTTGTCTAGTTAGTGGTGGAGAGGGCTATAGGTGGTTGTCTAATTAGTGGTGGTGGAGCTATAGGTGGTTGTCTAGTTAATGGTGTTGGTGGAGCTATAGGTGGTTGTCAAATTAGTGGTGAGGGAGGGGGCTATAGGTGGTTGTCTAGCTAGTGGTGTTGGTGGGGTATTAGGTGGTTGTCTAGTTAGTGGTGAGGGAGGAGCTATAGGTGGTTGTCTAGCTAGTGGTGGTGGGGTTTTAGGTGGTTGTCTAGTTAGTGGTGAGAGAGTGGCTATAGGTGGTTGTCTAGTCAGTGGTGTGGGAGGGACTATAGGTAGTTGTCTAGTTAGTGGTGAGAGAGTGGCTATAGGTGGTTGTCTAGTTAGTGGTGTGAGGACTATAGGTAGTTGTCTAGTTAGTGGTGAGGGAGGGGCTATAGGTGGTTGTCTAGTTAGTGGTGAGGGAGGAGCTATAGGTGGTTGTCTAGTTAGTGGAGAGGGAGGGGCTATAGGTGATTGTCTAGTTAGTGGTGAGAGAGGAGCTATAGGTGGTTGTCTAATTAGTGGTGAGGGAGGAGCTATAGGTGGTTGTCTAGTTAATGGTGAGAGAGGAGCTATAGTTGGTTGTCTAATTAGTGGTGGGGAGCAGCTATAGGTGGTTGGCTCAGTTAATGGTGAGAGAGGAGCTATAGGTGGTTGTCTAATTAGTGGTGGGGGAGGAGCTATAGGTGGTTGTCTAGTTAATGGTGAGAGAGGAGCTATAGGTGGTTGTCTAGTTAGTGGTGAGAGAGGGCTATAGGTGGTTGTCTAGTTAGTGGTGAGAGAGGAGCTATAGGTGGTTGTCTAGTTAGTGGTGAGAGAGGGACTATAGGTGGTTGTCTAGTTAATGGTGAGAGAGGAGCTATAGGTTGTTGTCTAGTTAGTGGTGAGAGAGGGAGCTATGGTGGTTGTCTAGTTAGTGGTGAGGGAGGAGCTATAGGTGGTTGTCTAGTTAGTGGTGGGGGAGAGCTATAGGTGGTTGTCTAGTTAGTGGTGAGAGAGGAGCTATAGGTGGTTGTCTAATTAGTGGTGGGGAGGAGCTATAGGTGGTTGTCTAGTTAGTGGTGAAAGAGGAGCTATAGGTGGTTGTCTAGTTAATGGTGGGGGAGGGCTATAGGTGGTTGTCTAGTTAGTGGTGAGAGAGTGGCTATAGGTGGTTGTCTAGTTAGTGGTGAGAGAGGAGCTAGGTGGTTGTCTAGTTAGTGGTGGGGGAGGAGCTATAGGTGGTTGTCTAATTAGTGGTGGGGGGAGCTATAGGTAGTTGTCTAGTTAGTGGTGGGGAGGAGCTATAGGTGGTTGTCTAGCTAGTGGTGTTGGTGGGGTTTTAGGTGGTTGTCTAGTTAGTGGTGAGAGAGTGGCTATAGGTGGTTGTCTAGTCAGTGGTGTGGGAGGACTATAGGTAGTTGTCTAGTTAGTGGTGTTGGTGGGGCTATAGATGGTTGTCTAGTTAGTGGTGAGGAGGAGCTATAGGTGATTGTCTAGTTAGTGGTGAGGGAGGGGCTATAGGTGGTTGTCTAGTTAGTGGTGAGGGAGGGGCTATAGGTGGTTGTCTAGTTAGTGGTGAGGGAGGAGCCATAGGTGGTTGTCTAGTTAATTGTGAGGGAGGGGCTATAGGTGGTTGTCTAGTTAGTGGTGAGGGAGAGCTATAGGTGGTTGTCTAGTTAGTGGTGAGGGAGGAGCTATAGGTGGTTGTCTAGTTAGTGGTGAGGGAGGAGCTATGGGTGGCTGTCTAGTTAGTGGTGAGAGAGGGACTATAGGTGGTTGTCTAGTTAGTGGTGAGGGAGGAGCTATAGGTGGTTGTCTAGTTAGTGGTGGGGGAGGAGCTATAGGTGGTTGTCTAGTTAGTGGTGAGAGAGGAGCTATAGGTGGTTGTCTAGTTAGTGGTGAGGGAGGAGCTATAGGTGGCTGTCTAGTTAATGGTGAGAGAGGGACTATAGGTGGTTGTCTAGTTAGTGGTGAGGGAGGAGCTATAGGTGGTTGTCTAGTTAGTGGTGAGGGAGGGACTATAGGTGGTTGTCTAGTTAGTGGTGAGAGAGGACTATAGGTGGTTGTCTAGTTAGTGGTGAGGGAGGAGCTATAGGTGGTTGTCTAGTTAGTGGTGAGAGAGGGACTATAGGTGGTTGTCTAATTAGTGGTGAGAGAGGAGCTATAGGTGGTTGTCTAGTTAGTGTTGAGGGAGGAGCTATAGGTGGCTGTCTAGTTAGTGGTGAGAGAGGGACTATAGGTGGTTGTCTAGTTAGTGGTGAGGGAGGAGCTATAGGTGGTTGTCTAGTTAGTGGTGGGGGAGGAGCTATAGGTGGTTGTCTAATTAGTGGTGAGGAGAGCTATAGGTGGTTGTCTAATTAGTGGTGGGGAGGAGCTATCGGTGGTTTTCTAGTTAGTGGTGAGAGGAGCTATAGGTGGTTGTCTAGTTAGTGGTGAGGGAGGAGCTATAGGTGGTTGTCTAATTAGTGGTGGGGAGGAGCTTATAGGTGGTTGTCTAGTTAGTGGTGAGAGGAGCTATAGGTGGTTGTCTAATTAGTGGTGGGGGAGCAGCTATAGGTGGTTGTCTAGTTAATGGTGAGAGAGGAGCTATAGGTGGTTGTCTAGTTAGTGGTGGGGGAGAAGCTATAGGTGGTTGTCTAGTTAATGGTGAGAGAGGAGCTATAGGTGGTTGTCTAGTTAGTGGTGAGAGAGGGACTATAGGTGGTTGTCTAGTTAGTGGTGAGAGAGGGCTATAGGTGGTTGTCTAGTTAGTGGTGAGAGAGGACTATAGGTGGTTGTCAGTTAATGGTAGAGAGAGGAGCTATAGGTTGTTGTCTAGTTAGTGGTGAGAGAGGGACTATAGGTGGTTGTCTAGTTAGTGGTGAGATAGGAGCTATAGGTGGTTGTCTAGTTAGTAGTGGGGGAGGAGCTATAGGTGGTTGTCTAGTTAGTGGTGAGAGAGGAGCTATAGGTGGTTGTCTAATAGTGGTGGGGGAGGAGCTATAGGTGGTTGTCTAGTTAGTGGTGAGAGAGGGGCTAAAGGTGGTTGTCTAGTTAATGGTGGGGGAGGGCTATAGGTGGTTGTCTAGTTAGTGGTGAGAGAGTGGCTATAGGTGGTTGTCTAGTTAATGGTGAGGGAGGAGCTATAGGTGGTTGTCTAGTTAGTGGTGGGGAGGGGCTATAGGTGGTTGTCTAGTTAGCGGTGTTGTTGGGGCTATAGGTGGTTGTCTAATTAGTGGTGTGGGAGGGGCTATAGGTGGTTGTCCAGTTAGTGGTGTTGTGGGGCTATAGGTGGTTGTCTAGTTAGTGGTAAGAGTGGGGCTATAGGTGGTTGTCTAGTTAGTGGTGAGGGAGGGCTATAGGTGGTTGTCTAGTTAATGGTGTTGGTGGGGCTATAGGTGGTTGTCTAGTTAGTGGTGAGGGAGCAGCTATAGGTGGTTGTCTAGTTAGTGGTGAGGGAGGAGCTATAGGTGGTTGTCTAGTTAGTGGTGAGGGGAGGAGCTATAGTTGGTTGTCTAGTTAGTGGTGAGAGAGTGGCTATAGGTGGTTGTCTAGTTCGTGGTGTTGTTGGGGCTATAGATGGTTGTCTAGTTAGTGGTGAGGGGGAGCTATAGGTGGTTGTCTAGTTAGTGGTGAGGAGGAGCTATAGGTGGTTGTCTAGTTAGTGGTGAGGGAGGAGCTATAGGTGGTTGTCTAGTTAGTGGTGAGGGAGGAGCTATAGGTGGTTGTCTAGTTAGTGGTGAGGGAGGAGCTATAGGTGGTGTCTAGTTAGTAGTGAGGGGGGAGCTATAGGTGGTTGTCTAGTTAGTGGTGAGGAGGAGCTATAGGTGGTTGTCTAGTTAGTGGTGAGGAGGAGCTATAGGTGGTTGTCTAGTTAGTGGTGAGGAGGAGCTATAGGTGGTTGTCTAGGTAGTGGGGAGGGGGAGCTATAGGTGGTTGTCTAGTTAGTGGTGAGGGAGGAGCTATAGGTGGTTGTCTAGTTAGTGGTGAGGGAGCTATAGGTGGTTGTCTAGTTAGTGGTGAGGGGGAGCTATAGGTGGTTGTCTAGTTAGTGGTGAGGGAGGAGCTATAGTTGGTTGTCTAGTTAGTGGTGAGAGAGTGGCTATAGGTGGTTGTCTAGTTAATGGTGTTGGTGGGGCTATAGGTGGTTGTCTAGTTAGTGGTGAGGGTGGAGCTATAGGTGGTTGTCTAGTTAGTTGTGAGAGAGTGGCTATAGGTGGTTGTCTAGTTAATGGTGTTGGTGGGGCTATAGGTGGTTGTCTAGTTAGTGGTGAGAGAGGGCTATAGGTGGTTGTCTAGTTAGTTGTGAGGGAGGGACTATAGGTGGTTGTCTAGTTAGTTGTGAGAGAGTGGCTATAGGTGGTTGTCTAGTTAATGGTGTTGGTGGGGCTATAGGTGGTTGTCTAGTTAGTGTGAGGAGGGACTATAGGTGGTTGTCTAGTTAGTTGTGAGAGAGTGGCTATAGGTGATTGTCTAGTTAATGGTGTTGGTGGGGCTATAGGTGGTTGTCTAGTTAGTGGTGAGAGAGGAGTATAGGTGGTTGTCTAATTAGTGGTGGGGAGCAGCTATAGGTGGTTGTCTAGTCAATGGTGAGAGAGGAGCTATAGGTGGTTGTCTAATTAGTGGTGGGGGAGGAGCTATAGGTGGTTGTCTAGTTAATGGTGAGAGAGGAGCTATAGGTGGTTGTCTATTTAGTGGTGAGAGAGGGACTATAGGTGGTTGTCTAGTTAGTGGTGAGAGAGGAGCTATAGGTGGTTGTCTAGTTAGTGGTGAGAGAGGGACTATAGGTGGTTGTCTAGTTAATGGTGAGAGAGGAGCTATAGGTTGTTGTCTAGTTAGTGGTGAGAGAGGGACTATAGGTGATTGTCTACTTAGTGGTGGGGGAGGAGCTATAGGTGGTTGTCTAGTTAGTGGTGAGAGAGGAGCTATAGGTGGATGTCTAATTAGTGGTGGGGGAGGAGCTATAGGTGGTTGTCTGGTTAGTGGTGAGGGGGAGCTATAGGTGGTTGTCTAGTTAATGGTGTTGGTGGAGCTATAGGTGGTTGTCAAATTAGCGGTGAGGGAGGGGCTATAGGTGGTTGTCTAGCTAGTGGTGTTGGTGGGGTTTAAGGTGGTTGTCTAGTTAGTGTGAGGGGAGGAGCTATAGGTGGTTGTCTAGCTAGTGGTGTTGGTGGGGTTTTAGGTGGTTGTCTAGTTAGTGGTGAGAGAGTGGCTATAGGTGGTTGCCTAGTCAGTGGTGGGAGGGACTATAGGTAGTTGTCTAGTTAGTGGTGTTGGTGGGGCTATAGATGGTTGTCTAGTTAGTGGTGAGGGAGGAGCTATAGGTGGTTGTCTAATTAGTGGTGGGGAGGAGCTATAGGTGGTTGTCTAGTTAGTGGTGTTGGTGGGGCTATAGATGGTTGTCTAGTTAGTGGTGAGGGAGGAGCTATAGGTGGTTGTCTAGTTAGTGGTGGGGGAGGAGCTATAGGTGGTTGTCTAGTTAATGGTGTTGGTGAGCTATAGGTGGTTGTCTAGTTAATGGTGTTGGTGGAGGTATAGGTGGTTGTCAAATTAGTGGTGAGGAGGGGCTCTAGGTGGTTGTCTAGTTAGTGGTGGGGGAGGAGCTATAGGTGGTTGTCTAGTTAATGGTGTTGGTGGAGCTATAGGTGGTTGTCTAGTTAATGGTGTTGGTGGAGCTATAGGTGGTTGTCAAATTAGTGGTGAGGGAGGGGCTATAGGTGGTTGTCTAGCTAGTGGTGTTGGTGGGGTTTTAGGTGGTTGTCTAGTTAGTGGTGGGTGAGGAGCTATAGGTGGTTGTCTAGCTAGTGGTGAGGGGGGAGCTATAGATGGTTGTCTAGTTAGTGGTGGGGGAGGAGCTATAGGTGGTTGTCTAGTTAATGGTGTTGGTGGAGCTATAGGTGGTTGTCTAGTTAATGGTGTTGGTGGAGCTAGGTGGTTGTCAAATTAGTGGTGAGGGAGGCTATAGGTGGTTGTCTAGCTAGTGGTTTTGGTGGGGTTTTAGGTGGTTGTCTAGTTAGTGGTGAGGGAGGAGCTAAAGGTGGTTGTCTAGCTAGTGGTGAGGGGGGAGCTATAGGTGGTTGTCTAGTTAGTGGTGAGGGGGGAGCTATAGGTGGTTGTCTAGTTAATGGTGTTGGTGGAGCTATAGGTGGTTGTCAAATTAGTGGTGAGGGAGGGGCTATAGGTGGTTGTCTAGCTAGTGGTGTTGGTGGGGTTTTAGGTGGTTGTCTAGTTAGTGGTGAGGGAGGAGCTATAGGTGGTTGTCTAGCTAGTGGTGTTGGAGGGGTTTTAGGTGGTTGTCTAGTTAGTGGTGAGAGAGTGGCTATAGGTGGTTGTCTAGTCAGTGGTGTGGGAGGGACTATAGGTGGTTGTCTAGTTAGTGGTGTTGGTGGGGCTATAGATGGTTGTCTAGTTAGTGGTGAGGGAGGAGCTATAGGTGGTTGTCTAGTTAGTGGTGAGGGAGGAGCTAAAGGTGGTTGTCTAGCTAGTGGTGAGGGGGGAGCTATAGGTGGTTGTCTAGTTAGTGGTGAGGGGGAGCTATAGGTGGTTGTCTAGTTAATGGTGTTGGTGGAGCTATAGGTGGTTGTCAAATTAGTGGTGAGGGAGGGGCTATAGGTGGTTGTCTAGCTAGTGGTGTTGGTGGGGTTTTTAGGTGGTTGTCTAGTTAGTGGTGAGGAGGAGCTATAGGTGGTTGTCTAGCTAGTGGTGTTGGAGGGGTTTTAGGTGGTTGTCTAGTTAGTGGTGAGAGAGTGGCTATAGGTGGTTGTCTAGTCAGTGGTGGGAGGGACTATAGGTAGTTGTCTAGTTAGTGGTGTTGGTGGGGCTATAGATGGTTGTCTAGTTAGTGGTGAGGGAGGAGCTATAGGTGGTTGTCTAATTAGTGGGGAGGAGCTATAGGTGGTTGTCTAGTTAGTGGTGAGGGAGGGGCTATAGGTGGTTGTCTAGTTAGTGGTGAGGGAGGAGCTATAGGTGGTTGTCTAGTTAGTGGTGAGGGAGGGGCTATAGGTGGTTGTCTAGTTAGTGGTGAGAGAGGGGCTATAGTTGGTTGTCTAGTTAGTGGTGAGGGAGGAGCTATAGGTGGTTGTCTAGTTAGTGGTGAGGGAGGGGCTATAGGTGGTTGTCTAGAGTTAGTGGTGAGGGAGGAGCTATAGGTGGTTGTCTAGTTAGTGGTGAGGGGGGCTATAGGTGGTTGTCTAGTTAGTGGTGAGGGAGGAGCTAAAGGTGGTTGTCTAGCTAGTGGTGAGGGGGGAGCTATAGGTGGTTGTCTAGTTAGTGGTGAGGGGGAGCTATAGGTGGTTGTCTAGTTAATGGTGTTGGTGGAGCTATAGGTGGTTGTCAAATTAGTGGTGAGGGAGGGGCTATAGGTGGTTGTCTAGCTAGTGGTGTTGGTGGGGTTTTAGGTGGTTGTCTAGTTAGTGGTGAGGGAGGAGCTATAGGTGGTTGTCTAGCTAGTGGTGTTGAGGGGTTTTAGGTGGTTGTCTAGTTAGTGGTGAGAGAGTGGCTATAGGTGGTTGTCTAGTCAGTGGTGTGGGAGGGACTATAGGTAGTTGTCTAGTTAGTGGTGTTGGTGGGGCTATAGATGGTTGTCTAGTTAGTGGTGAGGGAGGAGCTATAGGTGGTTGTCTAATTAGTGGTGGGGAGGAGCTATAGGTGGTTGTCTAGTTAGTGGTGAGGAGGGGCTATAGGTGGTTGTCTAGTTAGTGGTGAGGGAGGAGCTATAGGTGGTTGTCTAGTTAGTGGTGAGGGAGGGGCTATAGGTGGTTGTCTAGTTAGTGGTGAGAGAGGGGCTATAGTTGGTTGTCTAGTTAGTGGTGAGGGAGGAGCTATAGGTGGTTGTCTAGTTAGTGGTGAGGGAGGGGCTATAGGTGGTTGTCTAGTTAGTGGTGAGGGAGGAGCTATAGGTGGTTGTCTAGTTAGTGGTGAGAGAGGAGCTATAGGTGGTTGTCTAATTAGTGGTGAGGGAGGAGCTAGGTGGTTGTCTAGTTAGTGGTGAGAGAGGGACTATAGGTGGTTGTCTAGTTAGTGGTGAGGGAGGAGCTATAGGTGGTTGTCTAGTTAGTGGTTGGGGAGGAGCTATAGGTGGTTGTCTAGTTAGTGGTGAGAGAGGAGCTATAGGTGGTTGTCTAGTGGTGGGGGAGGAGCTATAGGTGGTTGTCTAGTTAGTGGTGAGAGAGGAGCTATAGGTGGTTGTCTAGTTAATGGTGGGGGAGGAGCTATAGGTGGTTGTCTAATTAATGGTGGGGGAGGAGCTATAGGTGGTTGTCTAGTTAATGGTGAGAGAGGAGCTATAGGTGGTTGTCTAATTAGTGGGGGAGCAGCTATAGGTGGTTGTCTAGTTAATGGTGAGAGGAGCTATAGGTGGTTGTCTAATTAGTGGTGGGGAGGAGCTATAGGTGGTTGTCTAGTTAATGGTGAGAGAGGAGCTATAGGTGGTTGTCTAGTTAGTGGTGAGAGAGGGACTATAGGTGGTTGTCTAGTTAGTGGTGAGAGAGGAGCTATAGGTGGTTGTCTAGTAAGTGGTGAGAGGGACTATAGGTGGTTGTCTAGTTAATGGTGAGGGAGGAGCTATAGGTTGTTGTCTAGTTAGTGGTGAGAGAGGGACTATAGGTGGTTGTCTAGTTAGTGGTGAGGGAGGAGCTATAGGTGGTTGTCTAGTTAGTGGTGGGGGAGGAGCTATAGGTGGTTGTCTAGTTAGTGGTGAGAGAGGAGCTATAGGTGGATGTCTAATTAGTGGTGGGGAGGAGCTATAGGTGGTTGTCTAGTTAGTGGTGAGGGGGGAGCTATAGGTGGTATGTCTAGTTAATGGTGTTGGTGGAGCTATAGGTGGTTGTCTAATTAGTGGTGGGGGGAGGAGCTATAGGTGGTTGTCTAGTTAGTGGTGTTGGTGGGGCTATAGATGATTGTCTAGTTAGTGGTGAGGGAGGAGCTATAGGTGGTTGTCTAGTTAGTGGTGAGGGGGAGCTATAGGTGGTTGTCTAGTTAATGGTGTTGGTGGAGCTATAGGTGGTTGTCAAATTAGTGGTGAGGGAGGGGCTATAGGTGGTTGTCTAGCTAGTGGTGTTGGTGGGGTTTTAGGTGGTTGTCTAGTTAGTGGTGAGGGAGGAGCTATAGGTGGTTGTCTAGCTAGTGGTGTTGGTAGGTTTAGGTGGTTGTCTAGTTAGTGGTGAGAGAGTGGCTATAGGTGGTTGTCTAGTCAGTGGTGTGGAGGGTCTATAGGTAGTTGTCTAGTTAGTGGTGTTGGTGGGGCTATAGATGGTTGTCTAGTTAGTGGTGAGGGAGGAGCTATAGGTGGTTGTCTAATTAGTGGTGGGGAGGAGCTATAGGTGGTTGTCTAGTTAGTGGTGGGGGAGGAGCTATAGGTGGTTGTCTAGTTAGTGGTGAGAGAGGGTCTATAGGTGGTTGTCTAGTTAGTGGTGAGGAGGGGCTATAGGTGGTTGTCTAGTTAGTGGTGAGAGAGGGGCTATAGTTGGTTGTCTAGTTAGTGGTGAGGGAGGAGCTATAGGTGGTTGTCTAGTTAGTGGTGAGGGAGGGGCTATAGGTGGTTGTCTAGTTAGTGGTGAGGGAGGGGCTATAGGTGGTTGTCGAGTTAGTGGTGAGGGAGGGAGCTATAGGTGGTTGTCTATTAGTGGTGAGGGAGGAGCTATAGGTGGTTGTCTAGTAAGTGGTGAGGGAGGGGCTATAGGTGGTTGTCTAGTTAGTGGTGAGGGAGGGGCTATAGGTGGTTGTCTAGTTAGTGGTGAGGAGGGGCTATAGGTGGTTGTCTAGTTAGTGGTGAGGAGGGGCTATAGTTGGTTGTCTAGTTAGTGGTGAGGGAGGAGCTATAGGTGGTTGTCTAGTTAGTGGTGAGGGAGGGGCTAAGGTGGTTGCCTAGTTAGTGGTGAGGGAGGGGCTATAGGTGGTTGTCTAGTTAGTGGTGAGGGAGGAGCTATAGGTGGTTGTCTAGTTAGTGGTGAGGGAGGGGCTATAGGTGGTTGTCTAGTTAGTGGTGAGGGAGGGGCTATAGGGTGGTTGTCTAGTTAGTGGTGAGAGGGGCTATAGTTGGTTGTCTAGTTAGTGGTGAGGGAGGAGCTATAGGTGGTTGTCTAGTTAGTGGTGAGGGAGGAGCTATAGGTGGTTGTCTAGGTAGTGGGAGAGGGGGAGCTATAGGTGGTTGTCTAGTTAGTGGTGAGGGAGGAGCTATAGGTGGTTGTCTAGTTAGTGGTGAGGGGGAGCTATAGGTGGTTGTCTAGTTAGTGGTGAGGGGGAGCTATAGGTGGTTGTCTAGTTAGTGGTGAGGAGGAGCTATAGTTGGTTGTCTAGTTAGTGGTGAGAGAGTGGCTATAGTTGGTTGTCTAGTTAATGGTGTTGGTGGGGCTATAGGTGGTTGTCTAGTTAGTGGTGAGGGTGGAGCTATAGGTGGTTGTCTAGTTAGTTGTGAGAGAGTGGCTATAGGTGGTTGTCTAGTTAGTGGTGTTGGTGGGGCTATATGTGGTTGTCTAGTTAGTGGTGAGAGAGGGCTATAGGTGGTTGTCTAGTTAGTTGTGAGGGAGGGACTATAGGTGGTTGTCAGTTAGTTGTGAGAGAGTGGCTATAGGTGGTTGTCTAGTTAATGGTGTTGGTGGGGCCATAGGTGGTTGTCTAGTTAGTGGTGAGGGAGGGACTATAGGTGGTTGTCTAGTTAGTTGTGAGAGAGTGGCTATAGGTGATTGTCTAGTTAATGGTGTTGGTGGGGCTATAGGTGGCTGTCTAGTTAGTGGTGAGGGGGAGCTAGAGGTGGTTGTCTAATTAGTGGTGGGGGAGGAGCTATAGGTGGTTGTCTAGTTAATGGTGAGAGAGGAGCTATAGGTGGTTGTCTAATTAGTGGTGGGGAGCAGCTATAGGTGGTTCACTAGTCAATGGTGAGAGAGGAGCTATAGGTGGTTGTCTAATTAGTGGTGGGGGAGACTATAGGTGGTTGTCTAGTTAGTGGTGAGAGAGGAGCTATAGGTGGTTGTCTAGTTAGTGGTGAGAGAGGGACTATAGGTGGTTGTCTAGTTAATGGTGAGAGAGGAGCTATAGGTTGTTGTCTAGTTAGTGGTGAGAGAGGGACTATAGGGTGATTGTCTACTTAGTGGTGGGGAGGAGCTATAGGTGGTTGTCTAGTTAGTGGTGAGAGAGGAGCTATAGGTGGATGTCTAATTAGTGGTGGGGAGGAGCTATAGGTGGTTGTCTGGTTAGTGGTGAGGGGGAGCTTTAGGTGGTTGTCTAGTTAATGGTGTTGGTGGAGCTATAGGTGGTTGTCAAATTAGCGGTGAGGAGGGGCTATAGGTGGTTGTCTAGCTAGTGGTGTTGGTGGGTTTAAGGTGGTTGTCTAGTTAGTGTGAGGGAGAGCTATAGGTGGTTGTGTCTAGCTAGTGGTGTTGGTGGGGTTTTAGGTGGTTGTCTAGTTAGTGGTGAGAGAGTGGCTATAGGTGGTTGTCTAGTCAGTGGTGTGGGAGGGACTATAGGTAGTTGTCTAGTTAGTGGTGTTGGTGGGGCTATAGATGGTTGTCTAGTTAGTGGTGAGGGAGGAGCTATAGGTGGTTGTCTAATTAGTGGTGGGGGGAGGAGCTATAGGTGGTTGTCTAGTTAGTGGTGTTGGTGGGGCTATAGATGGTTGTCTAGTTAGTGGTGAGGGAGGAGCTATAGGTGGTTGTCTAGTTAGTGGTGGGGGGAGGAGCTATAGGTGGTTGTCTAGTTAATGGTGTTGGTGGAGCTATAGGTGGTTGTCTAGTTAATGGTGTTGGTGGAGGTATAGGTGGTTGTCAAATTAGTGGTGAGATAGGGAGGGGCTCTAGGTGGTTGTCTAGTTAGTGGTGGGGGAGGAGCTATAGGGTGTGGTTCAGTTAATGGTGTTGGTGGAGCTATAGGTGGTTGTCTAGTTAATGGTGTTGGTGGAGCTATAGGTGGTTGTCAAATTAGTGGTGAGGAGTGGGCTATAGGTGGTTGTCTAGCTAGTGGTGTTGGTGGGGTTTTAGGTGGTTGCTCAGTTAGTGGTGGGTGATGAGCTATAGGTGGTTGTCTAGCTAGTGGTGAGGGGGACTATAGATGGTTGTCTAGTTAGTGGTGGGGGAGGAGCTATAGGTGGTTGTCTAGTTAATGGTGTTGGTGGAGCTATAGGTGGTTGTCTAGTTAATGGTGTTGGTGGAGGTATAGGTGGTTGTCAAATTAGTGGTGAGGGAGGGGCTATAGGTGGTTGTCTAGCTAGTGGTTTTGGTGGGGTTTTAGGTGGTTGTCTAGTTAGTGGTGAGGGAGGAGCAAAGGTGGTTGTCTAGCTAGTGGTGAGGGGAGCCATAGGTGGTTGTCTAGCTAGTGGTAGAGGGGGAGCTATAGGTAATGGTCTAGTTACGGTGTTGGTGGAGCTATAGGTGGTTGTCAAATTAGTGGTGAGGGAGGGGCTATAGGTGGTTGTCTAGCTAGTGGTGTTGGTGGGTTTTAGGTGGTTGTCTAGTTAGTGTAGAGGGGAGGAGCTATAGGTTGTCTAGCTAGTGGTGTTGGAGGGGTTTTAGGTGGTTGTCTAGTTAGTGGTGATAGAGTGGCTATAGGTGGTTGTCTAGTCAGTGGTGTGGGAGGGACTATAGGTAGTTGTCTAGTTAGTGGTGTTGGTGGGGCTATAGATGGTTGTCTAGTTAGTGGTGAGGGAGGAGCTATAGGTGGCTGTCTAATTAGTGGTGGGGGAGGAGCTATAGGTGGTTGTCTAGTTAATGGTGTTGGTGGAGGTATAGGTGTGGTTGTCAAATTAGTGGTGAGGGAGGGGCTCTAGGTGGTTGTCTAGTTAGTGGTGGGGGAGGAGCTATAGGTGGTTGTCTAGTTAATGGTGTTGGTGGAGCTATAGGTGGTTGTCTAGTTAATGGTGTTGGTGGAGCTATAGGGGGGGATGTCAAATTAGTGGTGAGGGAGGGGCTATAGGTGGTTGTTTAGCTAGTGGTGTTGGTGTAGTTTTAGGTGGTTGTCTAGTTAGTGTGGGTGAGGAGCTATAGGTGGTTGTCTAGCTAGTGGTGAGGGGGGAGCTATAGATGGTTGTCTAGTTAGTGGTGGGGGAGGAGCTATAGGTGGCTGTCTAGTTAATGGTGTTGGTGGAGCTATAGGTGGTTGTCTAGTTAATGGTGTTGGTGGAGCTATAGGTGGTTGTCAAATTAGTGGTGAGGGAGGGGCTATAGGTGGTTGTCTAGCTAGTGGTGTTGGTGGGGTTTTAGGTATTGTCTAGTTAGTGGTGAGGGAGGAGCCAAGGTGGCTGTCTAGCTAGTGGTGAGGGGGAGCTATAGGTGGTTGTCTAGTTAGTGGTGAGGGGGGAGCTATAGGTGTATGTCTAGTTAATGGTGTTGTGGTTTCTTATAGGTGGTTGTCAAATTAGTGGTGAGGGGAGGGGCTATAGGTGGTTGTCTAGCTTAGTGGTGTTGGTGGGGTTTTAGGTGGTTGTCTAGTTAGTGGTGAGGGAGGAGCTATAGGTGGTTTGTTCAGCTAGTGGTGTTGGAGGGGTTTTAGGTGGTTGTCTAGTTAGTGGTGAGAGAGGGCTATAGGTGGTTGTCTAGTCAGTGGTGTGGGAGGGACTATAGGCAGGTTGTCTAGTTAGTGGTGTTGGTGGGGCTATAGATGAAGGTCTAGTTAGTGGTGAGGGAGGAGCTATAGGTGGTTGTCTAATTAGTGGTGGAGAGGAGCTATAGGTGGTTGTCTAGTTAGTGGTGAGGGAGGGGCTATAGGTGGTTGCCTAGTTAGTGGTGAGGGAGGAGCTAGGTGGTTGTCTAGTGTAGTGTGAGGGAGGGGCTATAGGTGGTTGTCTAGTTAGTGGTGAGAGAGGGGGCTATAGTTGGTTGTCTAGTTAGTGGTGAGGGAGGAGCTATAGGTGGTTGTCTAGTTAGTGGTGAGGAGGGGCTATAGGTGGTTGTCTAGTTAGTGGTGAGGGAGGAGCTAGGTGGTTGTCTAGTTAGTGGTGAGAGAGGAGCTATAGGTGGTTGTCTAATTAGTGGTGAGGGGAGGAGCTTTATAGGTGGTTGTCTAGTTAGTGGTGAGAGAGAGGACTATAGGTGGTTGTCTAGTTAGTGGTGAGGGAGGAGCTATAGGTGGTTGTCTAGTTAGTGGTGGGCAGGAGCTATAGGTGGTTGTCTAGTTAGTGGTGAGAGAGGAGCTATAGGTGGTTGTCTAATTAGTGGTGGGGGAGGAGCTATAGGTGGTTGTCTAGTTAGTGGTGAGAGAGGAGCTATAGGTGGTTGTCTAGTTAATGGTGTGGGGGAGGAGCTATGGTGGTTGTCTAATTAATGGTGGGGAGGAGCTATAGGTGGTTGTCTAGTTAATGGTGAGAGAGGGAGCTATAGGTGGTTGTCTAATTAGTGGTGGGGGAGCAGCTATAGGTGGTTGTCTAGTTAATGGTGAGAGAGTGGCTATAGGTGGTTGTCTAATTAGTGGTGGGGGAGGAGCTATAGGTGGTTGTCTAGTTAATGGTGAGAGAGGAGCTATAGGTGGCTGTCTAGTTAGTGGTGAGAGAGGTTCATAGGTGGTTGTTCAGTTAGTGGTGAGAGAGGAGCTATAGGTGGTTGTCTAGTAAGTGGTGAGAGGGACTAGGTGGTTGTCTAGTTAATGGTGAGAGAGGAGCTATAGGTTGTTGTCTAGTTAGTGGTGAGAGAGGGACTATAGGTGGTTGTCTAGTTAGTGAGAGGGAGGAGCTATAGGTGGTTGTCTAGTTAGTGGTGGGGAGGAGCTATAGGTGGTTGTCTAGTTAGTGGTGAGAGAGGAGCTATAGGTGGATGTCTAATTAGTGGTGGGGAGGAGCTATAGGTGGTTGTCTTAGTTAGTGGTGAGGGGGAGCTATAGGTGGTTGTCTAGTTAATGGTGTTGGTGGAGCCATAGGTGGTTGTCTAATTAGTGGTGGGGAGGAGCTATAGGTGGTTGTCTAGTTAGTGGTGTTAGTGGGGCTATAGATGATTGTCTAGGGTTAGTGGTGAGGGAGGAGCTATAGGTGGTTGTCTAGTTAGTGGTGAGGGGGAGCTATAGGTGGTTGTCTAGTTAATGGTGTTGGTGGAGCTATAGGTGGCTGTCAAATTAGTGGTGAGGGAGGGGCTATAGGTGGTTGTCTAGCTAGTGGTGTTGGTGGGGTTTTAGGTGGCTGTCTAGTTAGTGGTGAGGAAGGAGCTATAGGTGGTTGTCTAGCTAGTGGTGTTGGTGGGTTTTTAGGTGGTTGTCTAGTTAGTGGTGAGAGAGTGGCTATAGGTGGTTGTCTAGTCAGTGGTGTGGAGGGTTCATAGGTAGTTGTCTAGTTAGTGGTGCTGTTGGTGGGGCTATAGATGGTTGTCTAGTTAGTGGTGAGGGAGGAGCTATAGGTGGTTGTCTAATTAGTGGTGGGGGAGGAGCTATAGGTGGTTGTCTAGTTAGTGGTGGGGGGAGGAAGCTATAGGTGGTTGTCTAGTTAGTGGTGAGAGAGGGTCTATAGGTGGTTGTCTAGTTAGTGGTGAGGGGAGGGGCTATAGGTGGTTGTCTAGTTAGTGGTGAGAGAGGGGCTATAGTTGGTTGTCTAGTTAGTGGTGAGGGAGGAGCTATAGGTGGTTGTCTAGTTAGTGGTGAGGAGGGGCTATAGGTGGTTGTCTAGTTAGTGGTGAGGAGGGGCTATAGGTGGTTGTCTAGTTAGTGGTGAGGGGAGGAGCTATAGGTGGTTGTCTAGTTAGTGGTGAGGGAGGAGCTATAGGTGGTTGTCTAGTAAGTGGTGAGGAGGGCTATAGGTGGTTGTCTAGTTAGTGGTGGTGAGGGAGGGGCTATAGGTGGTTGTCTAGTTAGTGGTGAGGGAGGGGCTATAGGTGGTTGTCTAGTTAGTGGTGAGGGAGGGGCTATAGTTGGTTGTCTGTGTTGGTGGTGAGGGAGGAGCTATAGGTGGTTGTCTAGTTAGTGGTGAGGGAGGGGCTATGGTGGTTGTCTAGTTAGTGGTGAGGGAGGGGCTATAGGTGGTTGTCTAGTTAGTGGTGAGGGAGGAGCTATAGGTGGTTGTCTAGTTAGTGGTGAGGGAGGGGCTATAGGTAGTTGTCTAGTTAGTGGTGAGGGAGGGGAATACAGGGGTGGTTGTCTAGGTTAGTGGTGAGAGAGGCTATAGTTGGTTGTCTAGTTAGTGGTGAGGGGAGGAGCTATAGGTGGTTGTCTAGTTAGTGGTGAGGGAGGGGGCTATAGGTGGTTGTCTAGTTAGTGGTGAGGGAGGAGCTATAGGTGGTTGTCTAGTTAGTGGTGAGGGAGGGCTATAGCGTAAGTTCATCTCGGGTCCAACATCCACGTTCCAACTGACCTGTTACACTTCTCTACATTGGCCTGGACTCACTGACCGCTTGATTTTTAACTTGGACAAAACTAGTTCACATAACTCTGTTTACACGCAGTGTTGCCAGTGTTGTCTCCCCTTGGTACACGCCATTTTGAAAAAGAATAAAATATGCCCGAATTGATTTTTCTTACATTTTGTGAACAGAGATATAATTGTCATGTCTGACTAAAGAGACAGATTAGGGCGGGAGTAGTGGTGACAGGGAGGTGCTGTGGCAGGGGGCAGGGAGTTGCGGTGACAGGGAGATGCTGTGACAGGGACGTGCTGTGACAGTGAGGTGCTGGGGGAGGGGGTAATGGTGACAGGGAGGTGCTGTGACAGGGAGGTGCTGTGACAGGGAGGTGCTGTGGCAGGGAGGCAGGGAGTAGTGGTGACAGGATGGTGCTGGTCTGATACGACTCGATGAGCCTTCTATCTTGAGATTTTGTTTTTTTTACTTTAGAAATATTTTAATGACGTAAATTAATAAATGAAGTCCAATAAGTAAATAAAGTTTATCAAAATAGGATTTTATTACAAAAGATTTATTTTTCAAATCATAAATATGCAATTATTTATTAGTATTATAATTCAATATTGATTAATAAACCGAGGACCGTTGAAGTCCCATGCTGATGTTTTGAACTACATTGTAGATTCAGGGCCGTTCTTGCCACTGCTAGTCTCGGGCTTTTGTGAGCCCACGTCCTTTGGAATAGGGACACATTTGTCTGAATCATAACGTGCTACTTTCACATGTAATGACACATGATGACACATGATGACACAATGATAACACATGATGACACTGGATGACACATAATGACAAACGATAACACTGGATGACACATAATGACACATGAGAACACATAATGACATATGAGAAGACAAAATGACATATGAGGACACACGATGACATATAATGACGCATGATAACACACAATGACATGCTAATACATGATGACACTCACAATGACACACATAATGACACACATAATGACACATAATGACACATGATGACACACATGATGACACACATAATGACACACACAATGACACATAATGACACATAATGACACACATAATGACACACATAATGACACTCACAATGACACACATAATGACACATGATGACACTCACAATGACACACATAATGACACACATAATGACACACATAATGACACACATAATGACACTCACAATGACACACATAATGACACATGATGACACATGATGACACTCACAATGACACACATAATGACACATACTATTGGTTCCTTCTAGTGGACTGCGGGGTTCCCCCTCCCAGTGTGGTCAACAGTGAAAGTTCCTACACCACAACCACGTTTGGTTCAATGGTCACTTATACCTGTCAGTAAGTAGCTAGTTAGTCAGTAGCTAGTTAGTCAGTAGCTAGTTAGTCAGTAGCTAGTTAGTCAGTAGCTAGTTAGTCAGTAGATAGTTAGTCAGTAGCTAGTTAGTCAGTAGCTAGTTAGTCAGTAGCTAGTAAGTCAGTAACTAGTTAGTCAGTAGCTAGTAAGTCAGTAGCTAGTAAGTCAGTAGCTAGTTAGTCAGTAGCTAGTTAGCCAGTAGCTAGTTAGTCAGTAGCTAGTTAGTCAGTAACTAGTTAGTCAGTAACTAGTTAGTCAGTAACTAGTTAGTCAGTAGCTAGTTAGTCAGTAGCTAGTTAGTCAGTAGCTAGTTAGCCAGTAGCTAGTTAGTCAGTAGCTAGTTAGTCAGTAGCTAGTAAGTCAGTAACTAGTTAGTCAGTAGCTAGTTAGTCAGTAGCTAGTTAGTCAGTAGCTAGTTAGTCAGTAGCTAGTTAGTCAGTAGCTAGTTAGTCAGTAACTAGTTAGTCAGTAGCTAGTTAGTCAGTAGCTAGTTAGTCAGTAGCTAGTTAGTCAGCAGAATGAAAGTCATTAAACAGCCAGTTTGTCTGTCGCAAGCTAGTCAATAAATAATTAGTTTATTAGTAGCAAGCAATAAATACCTAGCTAACCATTAGCAAGCTATATAGCTAATTAGTTATTTGCAAGCTGGTCGTTATATAGCTAGTTAGTCTATAGCAAGCTAGTTATTAAGTCAGTAGAAAACTAGTAATTAGTCGCTAGTGAGAAGTCAGCAGGTATTTACGTAGCAATATTTCGATAGCGAGCTAGACATTAAGTAGCAAGTCAGTCACTTTTATGAAACACCTTTAAGAAAAAACAAAGCTGTTTCAAATAGTTTTAAGATTTATGATTGATTTGTGACATTTTATTTGATGAGTACTGTACTCAGCCCCGTAGCGTGAAAATTCTACAGCAGGGGCCAGGCCAATAGCGGGGGGGGGGGGCAGGAAATAAATTTTATTAAGTAGAGCAAACAAGCAGAGGGGACCAGACAAAACGTAGGGGGGCCCGGCCCCCCAGTTCACCCGCACGCTACGGGCCTGACTACTGTACTGTACTGTAGTTTACTGTACTGTATTGTAGTGTACTTACAGAGAGTCTTGTTTATTTATTCCCCACCAGTTCTGGTTATAAGCCAGACAAGCCTCACGCAAATCTCACGTGTCTTGATACGGGCTACTGGGACACGCCCACATTCACTTGTCAGAAAGTCAGTCTACCATCTCGTAAGTCTGTCTGTGTTAGATTCTGTCTGTGTTAAAGTCTCTCAGTGTTAGATTCTGTCTGTGTTAGATTCTGTCTGTGTTAAAGTCTCTCTGTGTTAGATTCTGTCTGTGTTAGATTCTGTCTGCGTTACAGTCTGTCTGTGTTAGAGTCTGTCTTCGTTAGATTCATGTCTGTGTTACAGTCTGTCTGTGTTACAGTCTGCCTAATTGTGTCTTAGTCTGCACATTAATACATCTATGTTTACATTTGATTCTACCTGAGATATAAACATCTGGGGAAAAAATAGTTTTTGTTTTCGTTATTTTTCTAATAAAACTTGTGTGAAAACTTGTTTGATTCTGTTTGCCACTGTTCACAGTTCAACTCCCGAGTCTACAAAAAGCATTCAATAAAAACATGGGAGGTAACCTTGTCAGCTAGACATCCCAGCATTCATTGGCGCTTTCAAACTAATTCCTCTTTAGTTTTTAAAACTTGCGAAACTAATACACACTTTCCCCCACTTACAATCAGGTCTTGGTGACGTAAATGAAGACATTTTTTTTTACGATGCTTTCAAATTTAATTTCTAATTGGGTTACTGCGTGGGCATTTTCATATTAACTGACTGTGACCTAGATAAGATCAGTTGTTGATAGATGTTTGATTTAAACACCATTTGCGTTAGAGAGTAAAGCATCCGAGACAAAGGAGGTTAGTCGCAATCTGCGTTAGAGAGTAAAGCATCCGAGACGACCCAATGACGCAAACCAAGGAGGTTAGTCGCAATCTGCGTTAGAGAGTAAAGCATCCGAGACAACCCAATGACGCAAACCAAGGAGGTTAGACGCAATCTGCGTTAGAGAGTAAAGCATCCGAGATGACAAAATGCGGTTAGTAGTGAGTGCATTTCCCTTAAGGGTCATCGGGGTAGATGAAGTCTAGAATTCATCTGTTTCTCTAGCCACGACATACGATGGTATTGTGCGGCTATCGCAACGCTCTGCCACCTTGACTAAAGTCGGTGACCCATTTAAAGCTTGGTGGACTTGGGACACTTTCAACCAACTTTCATCAGGAATCTTGAAATCTCGACGAGGTTTGAACCCCAGACCCTCAGGCCTACAACACTCGACCGTCCATAGTGAATACTTAGGAAAGTCGAAGGTTTCTCGAAGACGTGAACATAATAGAACATAAATAAAACATAAATAGAACAAAAATTAGAACATAATTAAATTTCTTTGGAGTTAATTCTAAGAATGGCTCTTAGATTCTACTGACTGATAAATCACTTGAATGTTGATTGAAATTATTTACATCGCTCTCTAATACTTACGTTCTGCAGTATTTAAAAAAAAAAATAATGATTTGAAAAATTTCTCAGATTTTTTTCGTTTCTCTTAAACAACAACTACATAATCTTCATTTTTTAAATGTAGATTTTGTTCATAGTTACATAGTAGACAAAAATGGTTTATTTGTTATGTAAAGTTTAAAATGGTTTGGTGATATGCAGATAACACTGATGGTTAAGTCTTCCCTTAGTGTGGCCAGGATAGTTCCAGACTTTTCACACCTTTACCCAGATATAGATAACTTGTGTGACGAACAACAACTAATACTTTTAACTAATTTAATGACGTAAATGATAGAAAACACACACTAATACAAACAAACAAACAAACAAAAAAAAAAGAAATTATTAAAATTATTTATTCAATTAAACAAAAGAGTTAAAAAAATAAAAAAATTGCAACTAATTTTAAAAAAAAATGCTTTTTGCCAAAAGTGATGGGATCACCACTCTAAAAGTTCCATTAAGTCTTTAAGAGCTTATCGGGACAGATGAAGTGTAGAATTCATCTGTTTCTATAACCTCGGCTTATGAAGGGATCGTTTGGTTAGCACAACGCCCAGCCGCCTTTACTTCCCCCAACTTAAAGTCAGGTGGACCCATTTAAAGATGGGTGGACTTGTGGTACGACTTTGAAACAAATTTCACCTGGCGAAATTCCCATGGTTCTCACCGAGGATCGAACCCAGGACTCTCAGGTTGACCCATTTAAAGCTGGGTGGTGGACTTGGGGGGAGTTACACAAGGACATGAACAAAATTAATCCAGATGTTCGACCTCGGGACCCCGGTCGACAAAGTCGAGCGCTCTACACCACACGACCACCCATCCCCCTTGTTCACCACAATGGCCACAGAATGATATAATACATATCTAGTGCCCCTTTACCCCCTCCTCCTTTTAGTTGGTTTCTAAGGAAACTTTTCTGCTTTTGAAAATATCCCGTTACTTAGAAGGGGCTTACATAATGAGCTAATTAGCATAATCTACAGGAAGTAAAAAAAAACCGGTTCATTTCATGATGTAAATAATTTTTCTAAGATAATTTATTTTCTAAATTTATAAATTTTATTTTTGATTGAGTACAAAAACACAAGACAAATAAGTAGTTTATTTTTTTTACATTTACTTTCGTTATTAAATGTTTTTTTTTACTGTTTATGTTATTGCTTATGAGTTGCAGCAATCACGTTAATATTTCATCTCAAGCAGGTTTTATACCGCCAGTAAGAGTACTTTGAAAAAACGCTTCATTCTATTTTTAGTCATGGCATATGTCAGAGTAATAATTACGTTAGTTTTAATACGGGAAGAACGATTATCTCCCTTTAAAAAAAATCTGCCAACGAAACATTTTGAGTTTAAAAAAAATAGTTTTAGATATTTAGAATCATCTTTGTTCATCTAAAATTTCTTTTGACCATTTTGTTTTAGAATTTCGTGTAAAATGCCTTAAAATACACTACATACATTTCTCCTCTGTTTAAATTGTTCAACAAGATCGATTTTAAATCAATAATCTAATCGTAAAGTTGTTGACTAATTCTACCCTCGCCTTCTATTTCCAGTGGACATGTCCAACCTGGCAGCTTTAAGTGCCCTGTTCAGTGGTGGAGGGGGGAGTGCAGGTAGTGCAGCCACTAACACTAACCAAAGTAAGCCCCTTTTTTTTTTTTCATTGTCATGAATGTTTCTGTGACAGCCTGCAGTGGCAGCGAATGTCAGTATCTGTTGTCATTGTTTCTGTGACAGCCTGCAGTGACAGCGAATGTCAGTTTCTGTTGTCATTGTTTCTGTGACAGCCTGCAGTGACAGCAAATGCCAGTATCTGTTGTCATTGTTTCTGTGACAGCCTGCAGTGACAGCGAATGTCTGTTTTTTTTCTATTTCTTTTTAAATTCTGCCAGCCTGTTTAGTTTATGTGTACAATGTGTACACGCTGGTAGATAGCTAATGTATTCAAGTTGTTGTCATGACAACTCACTGATATTGATAAAACAAAATTTGATTTTAAAAAAAGTTTGCACTTTTGAGCCGTTTTTGAAAATGAACACATAAAACAAAAACAACAAATTAATGATTGTTTTTTTCGTTACAAAAACTAAATGATTTGCAAAATTTTGAGGCCAAATGCCATATTAATTTTTGTGTTCACACTGTGACGTGATGCTGTTCAATTGTTTTGAATTTGAATTAATACTCTCGCAACCAAAGCTCATGTACGAAAAAAAAAAAAGCTTGGTAGGTTGGGGTGTGTGTGTATGTGTGTGTATGTGTGTGTGCGCGCGCGCGGGGAAAGGGTAATTTAAAAAAAAAATATTTTGTATATATGTGTCACAATACGATCTTGTATTAACTACCTATTTAACTTTTTTTTAAAAGTGTGAACTACAATTATGCTAATGGTGAAGGGAGCTTTTCTATATTATACCTGTGACTGTATCTCTCTCTCTATATATAGATATCATTATCATAGTATACAACTCATATGCATATCCCAGTATTTCTAAATATTCCCAGTATATCTATTGCCAGATAACCAGTCTAACCCCTGGGATAGTGAAGTTATCTAGTATTAGTCTTGCAATCAATTGGTTTCCTACATGAATAAACATTCCTTTTAGACTGGCAGTATTTTTTTTTATCTCTTAAGTTATCATAATGTTCTTTCTTTTGAAGTTCTAAGTACTATAAAGATTTTTGGTAAATAACTAATTATTTCCATGTTAAATTATCAATATTATACACATATGAATGATGATATTTAAAACTTAATGTTCCATTCAACGTATAGTGTTATATTTTAATACATGCTTCTAAATTTTTATATGTTTTTTTAAAAATTTTAATTCATTATCTGACGGCCAACCATTTAACAAAACAAACATTTCTCCTTTGACTTCATGACTCAGCACTACATTGAATTAGTTACAAGTGCATCCACTGGTCATCTTGAATTGTATCTTATGTTCCCGACATTTTTTTTATTTCAACAAGTCTGTCAAAAGTACATCATCCTCACCATCTGTTAAGTGTTTTTAAACATAACACTAGTCTCACTATTGACTCACCCAGACCAAAAACTAGTCTCACTATTGACTCACCCAGACCAAGCACTAGTCTCACTATTGACTCACCCAGACCCAACACTAGTCTCACTATTGACTCACCCAGACCAAACACTAGTCTCACTTTTGATTCACCCAGACCAAGCACTTGTCTCACTATTGACTCACCCAGACCCAACACTAGTCTCACTATTGACTCACCCAGACCAAACACTAGTCTCACTTTTGACTCACCCAGACCAAACACTTGTCTCACTATTGACTCACCAAGACCAAACACTAGTCTCACTATTGACTCACCCAGACCAAGCACTAGTCTCACTATTGACTCACCCAGACCAAACACTAGTCTCACTATTGACTCACCCAGCCCCAACACTAGTCTCACTATTGACTCACCCAGCCCCAACACTAGTCTCACTATTGACCCACTTCTCCAGTTCAACACATCAACCAACTCCAACAACTGGCCGGCACCTTAATTAAGGCCAGGCAGGTCCAGGCCAAAGCGGTCAAGCTCAAACTTCCATCCGGGCCTTCGTATCTGTTCGCATCCCGGCCACCCACTGGCCCCACCAGACCCCTACTGCCCTTTGTCAGATTTCCGCAGGTGCCTGCTGTCAGGGCCCCACAGAATGTGACCCAATTCCAATTTCCGCCACAGGTCATGGCAGTATTAGGAAGTAAGTCTGCACTAAACGTGTATATCTGGTTTGGATGAAGTTCTACATTTTATATTCAACAAATAAAACTGACCCCCCCCCCTTACTAAACGTGTATATCTGGTTTGGATGAAGTTCTACATTTTATATTCAACAAATAAAACTGAACCCCCCCCCCTTACTAATCATGTATTTCACACGTGTCCCTATTTCTATAACAAGCATGGTGTTTGTGAGCAGAGGTGGGTTGAATGGCTGGCACTCTGGGGTTACAATTAGTTCACTTGCACTTTCATTATAATTGGCTCACCTGTACTTTTATTTCAATTAGTTCACCTGTACTTTTATTATTATAATTAGTTCACTTGCACTTTCATTATAATTGGCTCACCTGTACTTTTATTTCAATTAGTTCACCTGTACTTTTATTATTATAATTAGTTCACTTGCACTTTCATTATAATTGGCTCACCTGTACTTTCATTTCAATTAGTTCACCTGTACTTTTATTATTATAATTAGTTCACTTGCACTTTCATTATAATTAGCTCACCTGTACTTTCATTTCAATTAGTTCACCTGTACTTTTATTATTAATTAGTTCACTTGCACTTTCATTATAATTAGCTCACCTGTACTTTCATTTCAATAAGCTCACCTGTACTTTTATTATTAATTAGTTCACTTGCACTTTCATTATAATTAACTCACCTGTACTTTTATTTCTATTAGCTCACCTGTACTTTCATTATAATTAGCTCACCTGTACTTTCATTTCAATGTACTCATTATTAGATATATTATTAATCATACATAACAATTTAAACTTAATGCATAACACCTGTAACCTTTATGAATTCGATACAGCGGAGAATTGTCACAGAATTCTTTCTCTAACGTAAATTATACTAAAATTTAATGTTGCATGTGGTACTAGCTATTATAGCTTTTTATTTATTTATTATGTTTCCAGTTGTTATGGTTTTGAAAGCAAGGCTGTTGCGGCAGCTACAATAAAAAGTTTATTGTTGTCACTGAAATAATACCAGTACAATTATTTGTTCAGTTTGTTATGCAAGAGGTTTGGTTAATAATATGTCAACAAAGAGACATAATCCTTACGTTGTGAATGTCGTTGTTAAATACCTAGTTATGTCCCTTGTATAGATGCCGCGCGATGTACTGGTATGGCCGTTTACCAAAGGTTAAGGTGAGAAAGGACTGATGATTCAGAAAGTAGAAAAAATACATTTTCAGGTTTCCTAAATCCCGGTATCACTGAGTGACCGAGAACTTAAAAAAAAAAATGAGTACAGATAAAATTTATGGCACAAATATTCTAATGAACACCAAGTGAAAACCAATTTTTAAATAATAAATAACCGAAAATGTTTTTTTTAAATATAAAATCAGAACCGCTCTTAGGCATAGGTGAACTACGTCACACTTCTGATTCCCCATCTGGGGGGGGGGGCGTGGCTAAACTTTGAATATTTAGGGACCCTAAGCAAAGACAATATTAAGGCCGCTTTTTTTTAAAAAAAAAAATCAGGGGGGGGGGGCTGATAATTTAAAAGTAGTTTCCCCAGGGCCGGGTTTAGAATTGTTAAAGGCCCTTAGCTAATTGAGATATGGAGGCCTCTTTTTTAAGTCCAGCTATTATGTCAGTGTCAAATACCTAGGTATATATGACAATTGCTCACTCTGACAACTGTTTGGGGGCCCCGAAGAAAGTGTGTGCGGGGGGGTATAGCTTGTACGTAAATCCTGCATTGAGCCCCCCCACCGACAATCCCTACTATTATATTGTTTACCCCCCCTCCTCCCAACCAAGTAGCCTGTTGGCTATTTCTTGCAACTGACCAAATACAAATCCCGACTGGGGTGGGGGGTGGGGGGTCTTCCTAAGCCATTCCGTCTACAGGCACCCACCTAGGCGACCCACTCACAAGAACGGCTCCGGTACACTTATGTACACACGCCACGGAACACAACGCCACGCTGTGTGTATGGTGAAAGTCTGACAATCAATTACAGTGGGTATTCGGTTAACGAACTTAATCCGTTCCACAATTATGTTCGCTATCCGAATCGTTCGTTAACCGATCATCGATTTACCATATATGTTAATGGAAATTCGATTAATTCGTTCTGGAGATCCTAAAATTTAAATAAAAAAAATTGTCATGTACAAGAATAATTTCTTAGTAAGTTTATTTATTACAAACATGAGACATACATATAGTCTTGCTTAATAATCAGTCCTTTTCCTTTTATTTGGGCGTTAAAGAACATGTCCAATGTCGGATGTTTTTCTCTCTCCTTCAGGACTTTCAGGAAATGATTGATAGCATTGTCGTTGTGGAGATCAGCAACCCTATTGACATCAGCTTGTTTAATGCCAGATCTCCTTTTAAATTTTGCAATCCAGCCAGTGGTAGCCTTGAATTCTAGATTTTCGGAGGACGAGCCTGGAGTTTGTTCTTTCAATTTCTCAAAAATTTCTCCAGCCTTCTCTTGAATGATGGCCATTCTAGTTACATCTCTTTTCACCTCCCGTTCATTTATCCAAACTAAAAGCAAACTCTCGATTTTATCATGGATGACACTTTTTTTTGCTTCTGAGATGTAATTTTCGTTACTCCTTTAGCGGCTTGAGTCTTCTTGATGATATCTTTTTTAGCTACTTTTGTGCCTACAGTAGACCTGTTCAAGCCGTACTGCCTGGTAACATCAGTCATTATTTGTCCACTCTCTACTTTAGTCATAATCTCTTGCTTGGTTTTTATGGTGAGCACAGTTCTTGACACTCCACTCTTTTCAGGTCCCATAATATTTTCACATTTTCAGGGAGTTTTTATAAGGCGTTTAGAGAAGCACATACGAAAACCACAAGGACATAAACCAACTACACATGTATGGTACACTATTGACGATGTGTCGTCGCACACTACCCTACGCGTCGTACGGTGCTGCCTCACTGCTACGTAGTATGAATGATGACTTGTCAGCGCACGCGCACATCCATTTTTAGGACAAATCGAGGACTGTGTCGGGTGTTTCGAGAGCCGAGACGTTTTCGTCAGAATTAGTTTTTGTTCGCTATCCGAATTTTGTTCGTTGTCCGAACACAAAAATCTTTCCTGAAAGTGTTCGTTGTCCGATTTGTTCGCTGTCCGAACAGTTCGTTAACCGAATACCCACCGTATTTCTTTCTGGTCTTTGTTAAAGAAAAGCCTATTGTATGACCTTTGAACCCCTTGGATTCAAAATAAATGTTAAACACTCCCCCCTCTCCATTTTATGTCATCATAAATCCATTAATAATTTTTTTTCTTATTTTTTACTCTTTCACAGACCAGCTAATGACGGCTCTATTAAAAAGTAAGATTCTGTTTTCTAGTTCATTTGTATTGCAGATAACTTGTTTAATGAATTTAAATTTATACGACTCGCGAGCGACATGTGGCTCTTTCGATGTCAAGTTGCGGTTCTTTCGATGTCGAATTGCGGCCTTCTAGTTTCATGCGCGAATAATAATAGTTATATTATTTTATATACCTAATCATATTCAAATACCATAATATTGAAACAACAATTTTAGTGGCTCTTTAAAAAAAAACTGAGAAAACTGTAAATCATAACTTTGGGCTCTTCCGTCTCAAAACGTTGCCGACCCCTGTTATAGTTAGAACAATTTTTATTGTATATGACTATGTGTACTTGACAGACAACATTCAATCTGTGTGTTTTCTTTTTTTTTTGTTTGACCCAGATATGCAGGGACTGCCAGGTTTTCCAGGCATGACTCAAGGTAAATGAACTCTTGAACCGGATGTAATTAGATGATGTTTATTTTTGATTGTCCCAGAAAGGATGAAATATTTATCCATTAGATTCAACAAACCACTTATGGGACTGTCTTCGCAGAGCCCTTTTTTCATATTATCCCCACTAATTGCCGATAGTGCAATGACCATGGAGGCACCACGGGAGACAGATGTTGGTTACTGGGATTCGCAGGGAGTCGAACCCGTGACCCACAGGTCGTGCCACAGCATAAAGATCCGGCTTGCTATCGAAGCGATGTAAAAGATTCAATTCTTACCATTTTTAACCAGGATTAACTAAACAGTTCCGCCAAAAAGAAATGGTTGTGTGTGTGTGTGTGTGTGTAGTACCCCCCCACCCATCCCCTAGCAACCCCCACAATCCCAAGATTAGTCGGCATTAACCCTCAGCAGACCAAAAAAAAAAATCCATCACATTTAGCGAAACACGTTGTTTTGAACACAAGTTTTATTTCAGTTTTAAAATCAACAAAACCTCGTTGGAATTATCTGTGGCCTACATGCATCAGTAGTTAATAAATACATCTGTCCAATCAAAGATGATAAACATTGATACACGTAAACAGCTGTTTTAATGTTGGTTTTCAAATTAATGTATGTCCTAAGTCATTTTCTCAACCATGATTCCGTTTAGGAATGTCTACATAATGATAACTCTTGTCCTACACGTATTATCTTTAATTACATTGTCTTCATCTTTTTCTCCGTGTTGTTTCCATACAGCTCCACCAACTCCGACTCCAACCACAACGCCCAAACCTTCACCAACAAGTCATCTACCGATGGGTTTCCGTAAGTCTATACTCAAGATAGTATCATCACATCCAACATATTATCAGTCACATCCAACTTAGTATCAGTCACATCCAACATAGTATCATTCACATCCAACATATTAGCACTAGACAGATATACTTGTACAGTAGGGTGGCTCACTTTATAATGAAAAAAAAATAAAGTTGATTTTTTATCATGAGCATTTTAGTTTTCTGGTTTACTGGGATTTAAAACATGTATATGTTATAGGCAAAGTGTAAAATCCGGCATTCTATAGAATGCCTAGGCAATGTATAGAATGCCTAAATTTTTCAGGCAAAGTATGAAATGAATTGCTATTTCATACATTGCCTAGGCTTTCTATAGAATGCCGAGTACCCGTTCGGCAAAGTATGTAACTGGCCTTGTTAGGAACTAGAGTAGATTTAGAGACAGACAATCCCCTTCGACGTTGTAAGATAAGAAGATATATCAGAAGTAGGAGTAATGCAAATAATGGTTGACAAGGTGACAGACGACTTAGGACAAGGTGGTCAGAAAACAATAGAGTAGTAAACAGCAAAGGAGTGACGTTTCTTGAAGTAGACCAGGAGGCGACGACGGACAGTTTAGGTACCATGACGACCAGGGGGCGCTCCTTTGGTGAGAACTATTATGAAGGAGACTGTGACGTAATTAGGGAAATGAAGGTGGCGATTCCCAATGTTGACAAAGGGCGGGGAGACTCACGAAATCTGTTGGCAGTTGTTATGAGCATGACAGAAGATGGCTTTTACCGCCTTGGAACTGCACATGGAATCTTGAAGCAGCTGTATGCCAGATCAGAATTCACCGTATGTCCAAAAGATTTAATAAAAGCGGAAGACGTTCCTGACCTTGAAATAGCTCTCCGATCTGCTGCTACTTCTCAGTCTACAGGAAGCGGCCAAGGATTAATCAAGATGTAAATGCAAGACGAAATGCCAAACTATGAGGGTGTCTTTGTGTGAAAAAGAAAATTAAATGCAATTCAAAATGCCATTCTAGTCTTCCCTGCTGCAACAAGTAGCTCATTCCAGTTGTGTTCTGCTTGTTTTCACCAGAAACAACATCTTTTCATTATTTATCAATTCTTCACTAATTCGTGAAATATGAACATGACAGATCAAAATACCAAAATATGAAGTGTTTTGTCAGAAAGAAGAAAATTAAGTACAGTACAATTCTAAGTGTGAATCCTGTCTTACCTGCTGAAGCAAATACTTCAATCTGCTGTCGTTGTTTTTTACGGTATGAACATCATATGCTTTATTTTGCATTCATTCCATATTAAAATACGTTTTTATCAATAAAGGCTTTTGTTGTTCTTTTCTGATATTTTGCCTAAACGACACTAGTCATTTTATACAATGCCTAGGCATTGTATAGAATGCCTAGGAAAAGTATGCACAATTTAGAAATTTTATACTTTGCCAAAACGACACTAGTCATTCTATACAATGCCTAGGCATTGTATAGAATGCCTAGGAAAAGTATGCACAATTTAAAAATTTTATACTTTGCCTAAAATCACCAGGCATTCTATAGAATGCCGGCATTTCACACTTTGCCTATAACATATATACCAAATTTCACACCATTTGGGCTCCTATAAATACTGCCTCAGTGCACTTGTTATCTCGTGTTTTATGGTATTCGGCAGTTGCATTAAATGAAAATTTTACAAAGTTTAAAATTCTGTTTTTTTTTAGATACAATGAACAATTATATTACACAGTAGGATTTAAACAGTAATATAATACTAGTTACATGACACATTAACCTGACTGTATTGCAGAGTAGTTCTAAGTACGCCATTCAAAAATACACTTTAAAAGTTTTTTAGTCTGTGCTTTCTGAGTCCTGAAGGTCTTCAAGTTGCGATCTTTTCAGCACAGTTGACTTTTTTGCATCTGGAAAATATTTGCGATACTGTTCAACAATTTGGAGCAACTACTGTTTTTCCTCCTCTGATTTGGTGAGAGATGAGTTGAATGATGACGCCAGTGCAATTCCCCGCTCGGCACAATCATTGACAACTTTCAAGGAAGAGACCACTGATGTTGCCTTCTGAAAGGATGGAGTTTGTTGCCAGGTGGAAGCATCAGTCATGAGAAAATTTGTGGGAAGCAGAATGACGAGGCCACAAAATCCTTTAATGTCACATTATGAAGTGCTGAAGGATCATTTGTGCTGTGGATGCACCTTTCTTCTTTCTGATCATCAGAAGATTTCTCCATGAATTGCTTCAAGCGAGCAGCAAGGCTGTTTTTCTCATCCACTGAGACACGTTGAGAAAAGAGAACCAGAGGAATGAGTTCTGCACCAGAGATTTCGGCCGATCTTTTTCAATGCAGTCTGAGAAATAAAGGGAAAAACAATCTTATAATCAATAAGAAGCTGATGAAATCCAGATCATTCAGAGGTTTGTCTGCTAGAATGGGACACTGAATCCAAGCTTTAATGTAAACCAAGGATGCAAATATACCAAATTATGCAATTGATCTAAGCATGAAAGACATCCACCTTGCATGGTGATAAGCTCATGGAACACGAAAACGCACCCCAAGGGGGGGGAAGGAAATTCATCCCAGGAAGATAAGATTCAGAGTCAGAAGTTCTTTGTAATCTTCACGTGGCAAATATCTTGAGCTGTCTTTCATTTGGAGGATATTTGAACAAAATGTGATGACTTCTTCTTTTAATGGCTTGAGATTTTGCTCCAGTCGAACATCGTGACATATACTAAATTCTGCCTGTCTTATTTTTGGCCAAAACGTCTTAAAGCGCTTGAATAGCAGCACAGTTGTACTACCCCCAAATGTCTTATTGAAGACGGCTGTGTTTGTAAACATACCATTGGCCAGTAGTCTAAATCAGGGGAAGTACCTAGCTCAATAAACATTGTCATGTCAACTGGACTGTATACAAGCAAAGAAATAGGTCATGAAAAAATTGTACCAACTAACTGCCAGACGGCTGTATTTGTAAACATACCATTGGCCAGTAGGCTCTATTAGGGAAAGTACCTAGCTCAATAAACAGGAGTTGTGTAACTGCAATGCCAGTTAAATGATCATAACTTTGTGACCTAGTAGTTAAACTTAAAACTAAATGAATGATATTTATACAGCCGCAACATTTGATCTTATAACACTTGATTTTTATAACTAAATTGAAATGCACTGGTGAAGCTGATTATTTGTATGAAAATCAAAACTTCTATTTTCTAGAATTTCCCGGAACCTTCTCAAGGTTTCCCACGTTTTTCTAGAAGCTTCTAGAACCTCCTAGAGATTTCATAGTACCTTTCAGAACCTTCTAGAATTGTATAGATTTTTCTAAAACTTTCCAGAACCTTCTAGCATTTTCTGTGTGCGTTATATAAACATACATTAAAAATTCATTCCAAATGATTTAAAATTTCAGTGTCGACGAGGCAGTCCTAAATAAAGACATATATTCATGAAATTTTTTCTGTGCTGTTTTGAAGTCAAAGAAACACAAAAAAAACCCACCCTAATGTACAGTGTGTATAGTAGCACTAGACAGATATACAAGTACATTGTGTATAGTAGCACTAGACAGATATACAAGTACAGTGTGTATAGTAGCACTAGACAGATATACAAGTACAGTGTGTATAGTAGCACTAGACAGATATACAAGTACATTGTGTATAGTAGCACTAGACAGATATACAAGTACAGTGTGTATAGTAGCACTAGACAGATATACAAGTACAGTGTGTATAGTAGCACTAGACAGATATACAAGTACAGTGTGTATAGTAGCACTAGACAGATATACAAGTACAGTGTGTATATTAGCACTAGACAGATATACAAGTACATTGTGTATAGTAGCACTAGACAGATATACAAGTACAGTGTGTATATTATCACTAGACAGATATACAAGTACAGTGTGTATAGTAGCACTAGACAGATATACAAGTACAGTGTGTATAGTAGCACTAGACAGATATACAAGTACAGTGTGTATACTTCATATTCAATTTGAACCATTCTTATAACTTTCGTTTTAAAATGTTTACATTATTAAGTTGAGCTTTATTATTTTCTGTTCATAATTTCAGAATTACCAAGCCACTTGCAAAGCTTACTCCCAAGTGAGTTACAAAGATACAAAATCTGTTTTACTAACACAAAGTTAGGCTATTAGTACTGTAAAGCAGTAATTAAAAGTAAAATAGTCTGCTTAAAACGACTTGCTAATTACCTCATTATCTGTTTTCTATTTCTACAGATGGATTATCAAATGCCCAAGGCTTTAGTGAGTTATCAATTAAAAAAAATATCCCACCTAAAATCAATGTTTGAATAACACTAGTATTGATTGGTGTTGTGTGCGAGTGTTGACATGATTGTAGAAGATGCAGGTTTTGAGAAATGATTGTAGAAACATGGAGTTTGATAATCGAAACTCAGCTGTCATTAAGAAAAAGACGATCACCATTCAGAGTGCACAAACTCCTATTACGTCATTACATCTTTACACACAAAACTATCTACAAAAAAAAAGTTTGGCTTTGAGATTAACATTTTCAACTCATTTATATGCATAAGACAGATTGAAATGTCCAATATTTGTTTGAAAATTTTTGGTGTGTGATTGCAAACGTGTTTTGAATATTTAATAAGTGACCTAGTTTAATTTTATTTTCGTGACGGCGCTGAAATCATTTTTTTATTTCAGAGTCAAATGACCTCATGACCTTGGCCTCACTCGGTCTAGGCTCGGGCACGCCTGCTGCTGCACCAAGGGACATAAGTAAGTCAACTTGAAGGATAACTCAGGAGAAGCTGGTTCTTGTTTTATTTTTTTTGTTGCCAAAAACATTTTTGTTTATTTTAGGGGATTTTGTCCAGTAAAATATTTGATAACACGGGGAGAGATTTTTTATTTGATGTTCATTATTGATACACAATTTCTTTCAATCAGGTCAGCTAATAGGGTCCATGAACCCCATGTCCATACTAGGACCGGCCATGGGCTTACCCATGCCCGGCACCGGTGCTGCCAGCGCTGGAGGTCCAGCAGCCGCTCCCATTGAGCCTGAAAAGATGGTGGAGCAGAGAGAAGAAAGTAAGTTCATTTTTAAACAGCCAGTAAAAATGTCAACAGTTAAAAAAAAGTCAACGGTGTAAATGTACTAAACAGGAAAAAAATATGTAGAAAATTTGGGTGGAAAAAAATCGCAAAAAAAAATTCAACAGTCGAAAATTCAGCAGTCAAAAAAGTCAAAACCAAGCCAATAAGTAATCAGGAATAATGTTATCTGTAGATGAAGACAATGAATAAAAATATGACAGTCAACCTGATGCAGAAATGATAGAGATGTTGGTAATCTGTAAACATCTATACAATTTAATTGTTGCCTGTAATGAACATTGGGTCGTGAATTAGAAGCCACAGAACTACAATGCTATACACTGATATATACTGCTGTCCACTGATATATACTGCTGTCCACTGATATTTCCTTCTCTAAACTGCTCAAAACTGCTATACACTACTCTAAACTGCTCTAAACTGCTCTAAACTGCAATACACTGCTCTTAACTGTTATCTTCTGCTCTAAACTGCTATAAACTGGTCTAAACTGCTATACACTGCAATAGACTGCTATACACTGCAATAGACTGCTATACACTGCAATAGACTGCTATACACTGCAATAGACTGCTATACACTGCAATAGACTGCTATATACTGCTCTGAACTGCTATACACTGCTCTTAACTGTTATCTTCTGCTCTTAACTGTTATCTTCTGCTCTTAACTGTTATCGTCTGCTCTTAACTGTTATCTTCTGCTCTTAACTGTTATCTTCTGCTCTTAACTGCTTTACTTTTGTTGTTTTTCAGTGATGATGAGAGCCATGATGGCCAACGCCATGAAATGTAAGAAATAAATAAATTAATCACGAGTCGATTGAATCAACGCCAGATAGATTTATTTATTGTTTTAAATAAATATCAACTGTTTTTAGCTCAACAGTACAAATACTACCCCCCCACACACACACAGACCTTTCTCATTTGATATTGTGTTAATTAGCTTTTCTTCAATGTTTTAAAAGTAACTTTAGTCTTTCTAGCTCAGCGTTTCTCAAAGTCTGGGTTACGACCCATCAGTAGTTTATCGACAATACACCGGGTATACAACTAATTGAACTTTTCTTTGTCTGCTATCCATTTTTTTTTCTTTCTTTCTTTACGGTGAGTCGCGACAGAGCAGGTTATCTTAGTGGGTCACGCATATCAACAGTTTAAGAAACACTGTTCTGATTTAATAGATCTACCATGTTGTAATTCTGCAATTTCGTCTTTACAATTTATTCAACAGCGATGATGCAACCTCGCACCCCCACAAATGGGAATGGAACAGCCCAAGCTCGTCCAAATAATAATAATGGTAGGTTGTTTTTTTTTAAAGTTAACATTGTGTTGTTTTTTTTTAAAGTTAACATTGTGTTGTTTTTTTTAAAGTTAACATTGTGTTGTTTTTTTAATGTTAACTTTGTGTTGTTTTTTTAAAGTTAACATTGTGTTGTTTTTTTAAAGTTAACATTGTGTTGTTTTTTTAAAGTTAACATTGTGTTGTTTTTTTAAAGTTAACATTGTGTTGTTTTTTTAATGTTAACTTTGTGTTGTTTTTTATGTTAACTTTGTGTTGTTTTTTTAATGTTAACTTTGTGTTGTTTTTTAATGTTAACTTTGTGTTGTTTTTTAATGTTAACTTTGTATTGTTTTTTTAAAGTTAACATTGTGTTGTTTTTTTAAAGTTAACATTGTGTTGTTTTTTTAAAGTTAACTTTGCATTCTTGTTTTTTTAAAGTTAACATTGTGTTGCTTTTTTAAAGTTAACTTTGTGTTGTTTTTTTAAAGTTAACTTTGCGTTGTTTTTTTTTAAAGTTAACTTTGCATTGTTGTTTTTGAAATTAACTTTGAGTTGTTTTTATTTTACTTTATTTTTCATTGAATTACATTAAAACTAAAACTTGAGAAACACATGAATGACGATAAGTACAACCATGTTTTGTTTATATTCACAGCTGCCATGGAAATGATGAGTAAGTTCTATTTATAGCAACATCACTATACGATAGAACAGGCGCATCAATAAGTTTTTATAGAATAGGTGGACGAGGCAACCTCCTTGGGCTATTACTGCCTAATGGGCCCCTTGCTATAATGATGCTACAGGTGGCTCAACATGTGATTTTGCCGAGGGCCTAAAAAAATCTTAATGTCTTGGCCTAGGCCTCCTGAAAATCATAGAAGGCTCTGCATATAAATCTATCTATCTATCTATCTATCTATCTATCTATCTATCTATCTATCTATCTATCTATCTATCTATCTATCTATCTATCTATCTATCTATCTATCTATCTATCTATCTATCTATCTATCTATCTATCTATCTATCTATCTATCTATCTATCTATCTATCTATCTATCTATCTATCTATCTAATCAATCCATCTGTCTGTTTGTCTGTCTGTCGCTTTCTCTCTCTCTCTCTCTCTCTCTCTCTCTCTCTGTCTCTCTCTCTCTCTCTCTCTCTCTCTCTCTCTCTAGAATAGGCCAGTAGATAATGTTCAGATAGTTTCAATCAGTGGAGATTAGATTAACTTTGATTTTGATACATTTTGTAAGATTATGTTAATGGGATATTGGAGTGATTTTGTTTGTTTTTCTCCATTAACTTCCAGCACTAATGGCATTACAAAGTGGATTAGGTGGAGCGGGTGCCACATCCGGTGGATCTGGTAAGTACTGACCATCAATAATCACATGCACATAGTGTATCATCATATCATTGTTCTTAGAACAAGTGCACAATCTGACTTCAATGTAATAATTTTTTTGTTCAATAGTTCAAAATGTTTGTTGCTCCATAAGACGCAATGCTTCATTTAGTCCATATTTTTATTGCAATTCTGAACTTTTAAATATTTTTTTTTTATTTTCAGGTGGCAGTGGTTTTGACCCAATGGGTATGTGATCATAGTATATATATATATATATATATATATATATATATATATATATATATATATATATATATATATATATATATATATATAATCAACAATTCATGAATTCATTTAAATGTGTAGGCTATATGTCTTAGATATAAACAATTTGTTTCTATAACATCTCAACAATTTATCTCCACAGCCATGATGCTTGGAGGCATGAGTGAGTAGACCTACATTTCCTATCAGTCTTTATTCTGTCACTCAGTGATGGTCAAGTTAGGTTAAAGATCGATCTACAGAAATCATTTTTTTTTTTAAAAACTACTGACATCTACAGACGTGGGTCACGGCTCGTGTGGTGTAGGTCGCGCCGACAGGCAACGTGGAAGTCACGAGTTCGATCCCCGATGGAAGACACATGATTTTATTACATGTCCTGGGTGAAAGTTCCTCAGCCCAACAGCTTAAAATGAGTACCTGAAACTAATGGGAGAAACATGTACATTGAGACATGCCCTCTATATATGTTCCCCCGTGGTGCTTCCATCTCCATTGAACTCTCGTCTACGTCTGATTAGCTGATCTGTACATCTTAGAGATAGACGTATCTGTTATGTACATCTTAGAGATAGACGTCTGATGGGTACATCTTAGAGATAGACGTCTGATGGGTACATCTTAGAGATAGACGTCTGATGGGTACATCTTAGAGATAGACGTCTGATGGGTACATCTTAGAGATAGACGTCTGATGGGTACATCTTTGAGATAGACGTCTGATCTAGACTACAGTAGAATGGCAGTCTCTTTCAAGACGTGCAATGTGCCCTCCCCCGGGTCATTATACTACGGATAAACTATACACTGTACTTTGCTGGGCTTATTGGCGATACCGAAGTATAGCTGCATTGTGTATAATTGTATATCAAATACAAACAGCATATAGCTGTAGTTGAAGTAGCAACTAAACGCTCAGCTGTAGTTTCACCTTACTGCTATGCCACAATCAGCTGTATACCACAGCCAAACAATACTAAGCTATACTTCACAGCTACATAGCGCAAAGCTGTCACAGCTTTAATCCCCATTTCCGGATCAGCTGTCAACGCTTTGACTTCGGATCAACTGTTAACACTTTTGACTTCGGATCAACTGTCTGAACGTTGACATCACTGACCCGTGAATTCTCCATAAATACGTGGACAGTCCCCTTAACTTCTCTATACAACTAGAGTTATGCCCCTGTCATGAACTCTCTCTATATACAACTGGAGTTATGCCCCTGTCATGAACTCTCTCTCTATACAACTGGAGTTATGCCCCTGTCATGAACTCTCTCTATATACAACTGGAGTTATGCCCCTGTCATGAACTCTCTCTCTATACAACTGGAGTTATGCCCCTGTCATGAACTCTCTCTATACAACTGGAGTTATGCCCCTGTCATGAACTCTCTCTCTCTCTCTATATATATATATATATATTTATATATATATATATATATATATATATATATATATATATATATATATATATATATATATATATATATATATATACAACTGAGTTAAGCCCCCTGAGGCGCAACTGGACCAAACTTTCGGGAGGGGGGCAAAAAAAATCACTTGTATTAAAAAATCACATTATTTATATATTTGTATTTTATTTTAAACAAATTTTGGTTCAATGTTTCAATTTTTTTTTTTATTTCGGAGGGGGCAAATGGCTCCAATGCCCCCCCCCCCTCGTTGCGCCACTGTATGCCCCTGTCATGAACTCTCTATATATACAACTGGAGTTATGCCCCTGCCTTAGTTCATGAAAGAATACAAATGTATTCTTACGCATCGTATTGGGGACAGTGTATAAAATTAAAAATTATTTAACTGGCATATTGATACACAAAAGGCCGTTCTCATAAATAGGGCAGACTAGGCAACCACCCCCCTTTCCGGTTTTCTATTTAACTAGGTGCTAAAATGGCCTTGACAGTTCCTTTAGCCGATGGCCCCTGCATATCTCTAGATGGTTTTGTTGAAAGGCCCAAAATATCTCTGCCGTGAGGCCCCTAAAGACCTAAGAACGGTTCTGGTTACAACATTAGCTTGTGTCAACTGGTAGTTTGAAATGATTATGTCCCATATAATCAGTGGCGTAACCAGGGCTAGCGCAGACTCTAAAAACGACACCCCCATCCATGGGCGTCGCTAGGAATTTTTCCAGGGGGGGGGGCAAAAATTTTCCGGAGGGGGGGCAAGTAACAACTTTATGACATTTTTTTAAATGTAAGGGGGGGGGAGCTAATGCCCCCCTCTTATATGACATTTTTTTCAAAATGTAGAGGGTGGGGGGCATTTGCCCATGCCCCAATCTCCGCGCTGAAAGACTACTAAAGTGGTTTTTAAAAAAATGCCGCCCACTGCTTGCATCAAAAAAAGTGCCACCCAGGGGCTAATCGTCTTCTCCTGCACCCCTTGAGTTACGCCACTGTTTAGAATGTACACGTATTGTATAAAAAAAAACTTAATAATATTACCTAAAAATAACTTCATAATAATTCATTTGTGGTTTTTATTTTATTTTTATTTTAGATCCTGCCATGTTAGGTCTAGGTACGTAATTTCAATTGACTGTTTGCTTGAATGTATGTATTGTTACAATTGTTAACATTGTTACAATCTAATGCACTTTGTAGAGAGAGCAGTGTTTGCTGTATTTTTACTGTAACATTCTGTTTTGTGATTCACTGCTTTATTTAGTGTCATTTCATCCAATAGCTTACTTTGTAACGTAATGTATTTATTGTTACTTTATTGTTACTTAAGTATTCTGTTTTGTGAAGCACTGCTTTATATATTGCTTACCTTGTAATGTACTGTATTGTGTGCTCCTAATGTACTGTACTGTGTGCTCCCAATGTACTGTATTGTGTGCTCCCAATGTACTGTATTGTGTGCTCCCAATGTACTGTAATGTGTAGGGAGCGACCGATAATCGGATCGCTATCGGTATCGGACCGATATTGGCACTATCGGTTAATATCGGATCGGCCGATTGTTGTAGGGAGCGACCGATAGTCGAACCGATATTGACACTATGGGTTAACTGTCGGACCGGGCGTTTTTTTGGCTGCCGATACATTGTTTTTTTTTCACAACAGAGTTGCAGAAAAAAAAATCAGTTAATAACCCAATTCTATAACCAGATCAGACAAGATTTAAAAAAAGGAAAAAAAAAAACCCGTACACAGAAATTGTCACGTCTTCCTCAGAGATATGACCTTGAAACAATAGGATTGGCATTTCTTAATTCTAATGTATGACCTTGAATGATACAATTAGTGAACATTTGTGTGTATTTTTTGTTGGGATGGGAAGTTGGGGGGAGGGGGGGGGAAACAAGACTTAAGTGTTGGCGAAGTGTCACGAAATATGACAGGGAAGGGGTAAGCATGGGTTGACATACGTCATTAGCTGTAGCATGAGAGAAACACGTGTTTGGCATTGTTGTTGATTAAAAAAAATATCGGTATCTGGGGGGGGGGGGAGGGTGTTACAAAATATGTGAACTTGGCTTGAAATACGTCATATAGCACGAGAATAACACGTGTTTGGCATTGTTGTTGCTTAAGGGGCTGTCCATTAATTACGACAACAAAATAGGGGGGAGGGGGGGTCAGAAAATTTTTGACAATTGTTGACAAGGGGGAGGTGGGGGGAGGTCAAGAAAAGTTGACGTCAACAATGTTACTTTTTTAAATTGAATATAATTACTCAATAAATAGGAAAATTAAGCAGCGTTTGTAGTTTTGTGTTACACACTCGCTTAACATTCAGTATTTTAATTAAACTAACTATATTCCTACTAATTTTGCCACATAAACATTTTGGAAGCCACCTTTTTTAGGGGGGTAATCAAATGTTGACGTAATTTTATAGGGGGGTCTCTGGAAGTTTGACAAGTTGTTGACAGGGGGGGGGGGAGGTAAAAATCGCCCAAAATTTGTTGACATAAATAATGGACAGCCCCTAAAAAGAAAATATCGGTATCGGTATCGGTCAAAATGCTGGGGGAAAATATCGGTATCGGACTATCGGTAAAAAGGCATATCGGTCGCTCCCTAGTAATGTGTGCTCCCAATGTACTGTAATGTGTGCTCCGAACATAATCTATAAGTGTTGTTCACGTGACAAAATGACTCAGCAACAGTTTTGTTTCTATATTTCAGGAGGCGGTGGAGGAGGTGCTGGTGGACTATTTGGTGGTTTATTTGGAAGTGCGTAAAGCCACTAGACAGCGTGAGTGGAATTCCCATTGGATCATTATACATCATAAGGACTAACCCCTTTCTGTCTCTGACAGACAAACTAGGCGGCCATCTAGAGTAGGTCCACACCCCCACACCCCCACCATCGCACATTCCAATCAAATTTGATGTTACTTGGGCCCCGTCTGACTCTTTTACAGAGGGGGCCCCCAAAATATCACATAAAGTCTTTGAGAAGAGTAAAATATATTGATTTGATTTAACGTATGTGGGTGTGCGTGTGTTCACACGCTTGGTGAGTTGCGTTGGTGCGTAGTACAGTCTAAAGCAGCGGTGGGCAACGCATTTGGAGTCGCGGGCCACATCGGGTTCGTAAATTTGACAGGCGGGCCGGGGAAAAAGAGAAGATAGATGCGATGTTGACATGGATTAACAAATTCAATGTACTCGTCATTACATACGAGGTTAGGGCTCTGTGACCCTGTGAAACAAGTAGAGGACCGGATGTAACAGTCTGGAGGACCGGATTTAACAGTCTGGAGGACCGGATTTAACAGTCTGGAGGACCGGATTTAACAGTCTGGAGGACCAAATTTAACAGTCTGGAGGACCGGATTTGGGCCCGCGTGTCCTAGTTTGCCCATGGCTGGTCTAGATGGAGCCCCGTTCCTCCAGTAATCGAGGCGACGTGGACCCCTCTGTCTGGTTGTTCACAACCATTCATCCACCCTCTGGTCACACTCAACTGACCCACTTAAAACCTTTTGTTTATCATCATGTCCGTGCTAGCAAGTATTTTTTGGTCCATTGGTCGACACAGCCGCCGGATCCATTCCATGGACCTATGACGTTCATTACAATCTGACCTTACGTAGAAAAGCCCTCCTCTATATGTGGGCAGGGCCGGATTTACAATTTTAGGGGCCCCGGGCCAAAGAAATTTTCAGGCCCGGTTTTGAAAACTAAAAAACCTTGTTTTTTTTTTAATTTTCGTATACTACTCAATATTTTTGAGGCCCCTTTATATCGTGGGGGTCCCGAGGCCACGACCTAGTCGGCCTATCTGTAAATCCGGCCCTGTATGTGGGCTGTCCCTGGCAACGGAACCTGGTATTATATCAATGATGTTGTCTAGATCTTAGTTTATAACCCCCCCCCCTTAGCGCCCCTCCCCCACACACACAACAACGGGTACGGTGGTGGCTATCATTCGCCACACTCCCTCCATACCTATCCCCAGGTCTGTTTATTTAGACAGCCCTTCCACAGCTGTTTGGTGGACGTCCGAACGAAACAGCCATAATAATTATATTAGCTGTCAGGTCGTTTATCTATTTTTAGGTTTTTTTGATGACGTCATCTGGCCATTTCACGTCATAATTTTTATTCTGTGAACACTTTTTTGTTATTCCACAGGTAGTAAATTCAGGTAACAGTCCATTCTGCAAGTCTTGTCAGGTGTATACATTGACCAAACTACAACTGTAGTACAACTATTTTTCCCCCCCACCCCAACACCTTCCAATGAACTGTATGGTCTGCCAGGCGCACATTGCAAGTAACATTGATACATTTGATATTACAGTTAATACCAGCTCCATATCACCACGGGAAGGCAAGTAGTGTACTACGTCATACAGGCAGTGTAATACGTCATACTAATGTATTTAACATGGTTGTTTTATTTTACTTCACATTATGCAGTTATTATTATGTAAGTAGGTCACAGTATAAAATTTGTAGATTAAACACATTGTGTTTGTTTGTAGGCCTACATCTTTTATTTTTGTTAGTCTGATTTTTTTGTAAGTCTATATTTTGTAAGTCTGTTTTTTGTAAGTCTGTTTTTGTAAGTCAGTTTTTGTAAGTCTGTTTTTTGTCTGTTTTTTGTAAGTCTGTTTTTTGTAAGTCTGTTTTTTGTAAGTCTGTTTTTTGTAAGTCTGTTTATTAATGTATTTTTTTTATTTTGTATGAAACGAACGACATACCGATCAAAATAAAATGACAAGGCTAGACTAAATCCCTCCTCCCTAAGCCAAGGGGGGGGGGGGGCTCTGTAGAGAATTTATTTGCCCTTACCTAAAATATCAGACTAAACAGTTTGTGGGGGTTACAGGAGAGACCCTGTTATCAAAGATTATCAAAGGGCCTAAGATTTGCAGGCGGCAACGTAAATGACATTATTTCTTAGAGCCCAAAATGTACTTTTGCCCATAGGTCCCAAATATTTTCATTCAAAGAGCCCAAATGTCTACCTACAACCAATTCTGTACCTACACCTACGGCCCAAATGTCTACCTACAACCAATTCTTTACCTACACCTACGGCCCAAATGTCTACGTACAACCAATTCTGTACCTACACCTACGGCCCAAATGTCTACTTACAACCAATTCTGTACCTACACCTACGGCCCAATTTTCTACCTATATGGGTGAAGTGTTGTGCACTTTTATAAAAGCAAAGACAAATTAGACATGTAATTCGTGAACTTGGAGTCTTAAATAGAAATATCGTATTTTATAAAACATCACACTTAGTCTAGCCTAGCGTATTGCCGAACAAAAACAAATTCAATTCATTTCAATATATATGAACTCCATCAATTAACTATTTGTGATATAAAAGTAAATTGAGAACTCGGTTCTATACCATACAATCAATCAACTTTTTCCATACAATACTTTCTACTATTTTATAAAAAGATTGTTTATATTAGTATTATTAAATGTTTATTGAATTAAAAAAAAATCAAAACCTTTCTTTAATAAAAAACAAAATAAAAACAACACGCAGATGGCATACACATACACACACACACACATATAAACACACACACATACACACACACACACACATACACATTTAGTCCACTCAAACACACATACAGCCCTTACAAAATTAAAAAAAGATGGATGACAAGATCCAACGTAAAACCGGAAATAAAGTAGCTAGCCCGCGGTAAATCCCTAGCAGATGTTTAAATTTTCAACCACAACAAAAAAGAATAATCCCCTAATGAAATATAGTATTGGTGGGGGGGGGGAGAGATTTGGGGGGGGGGGGCTTTACCTAGTTAGATCGACATTGGAAAAGTAAAACAGTTGAATGTAAGGCGAATTCACTGTCAGTGAATTATGGAAGAAGTGCATTTTGATGTTTTCTTAATTCAAACTTTTTAAAATTGAAACAACGCAATTTATGTAAATGTACTATCTATCTATCTGTCTATCTATCTATCTATCTATCTATCTATCTATCTATCTATCTATCTATCTATCTATCTATCTATCTATCTATCTATCTATCTATCTATCTATCTATCTATCTATCTATCTATCTATCTATCTATCTATCTATCTATCTATCTATCTATCTATCTATCTATCTATCTATCTATCTATCTATCTATCTATCTATCTATCTATCTATATATATATATATATGTATGTATCTATCTGTATGTTTGACAATATATCTAACTGTCTGTCTGTCTGTATAGCTATCTATATCTAATTACCTACTTAACTATTTACCTACCAACTTGTCTGTCTATGTATCTATGTATCATCTATATATGTATCTATCTATCTGTCTGTCTTTTTTATATCTATAAATCAATATCTAGCTACCTACTTACCTATTTACTTACCAACCTGTCTGTCTGGCTTTGTTTCGGTCTATTCATCAGCATCTCTACAAATGTTTGTATGTTAAAGGATCAATTGAAATGATTGAACTTCCTCTGTTTCTTGTATTTACTTTGTAAACAAAACAGACAATTGTTGCCCGTGGAGGGAATTGAACGATTTCTTGGGATCATCTCTGGTCTTACTTCCCTGTTAGCGTTTTGTTTAGAGATTATTTTCTTATTGTGTGCCCTCCAATGTAAGACTCTTGCCTATTATGTGGGTTGGTGACTGTACAATTTTGTTCCTACATCTAGGCTGTCTCGTGGCTAGTTATGTGCAATGGTAATGGCATTAGGGTATTGGGACATTTTATCATAAATTCACCCCTTAATCGAAGTATAGAACCCATACTGGTGTTTGGTGACATTTTGAATACCATATGTTTTATCAAATGTCAAGATATATCTAAGTAATTCTGACCAACACTATAACAAAAAAAATATTTGTATGAAACTTAAAGAAACGTGACGTAATGTTCTGACGTATTTCCTTGTTCAATTTAATCTGCTCAACGTTGGAGTTTGTTTTACAGAAAAAGTTTATCTCCCTTTCAATTCAAATTGTGCCCGCTCTGTACAAGGAGAAGATAACAACAAAGTTTACCAGAATAAATAGCGGGAAACAACTCGTAGTTATGTAGAGGAGAATAAGGACATAGGCTTGACCAGCCCGTAGCGTGAAAATTCTACAGCAGGGGCCCAGCATTCTACAGCAGGGGCCCGGCATTCTACAGCAGGGGCCAGGCATTCTACAGCAGGGGCCCAGTATTCTACAGCAGGGGCCCGGCATTCTACAGCAGGGGCCCGGCATTCTACAACAGGGGCCAGGTATTCTACAGCAGGGGCCCGGCAATCTACAGCAGGGGCCAGGCATTCTACAGCAGGGGCCCGGCATTCTACAGCAGGGGCCCGGCATTCTACAGCAGGGGCCAGGCATTCTACAGCAGGGGCCAGGCATTCTACAGTAGAGGCCAGGCATTCTACAGCAGGGGCCCGGCAATAACAGGAGGGGCAGGTAATACATTTACTAAGTAGAGCAAATAAGCAGAGGGGGTCAGACAAAACGCCGGGGGCCCGGCCTCCCTGCCCCCCTCACGCTACGGGCCTGGGCTTGACACTAGATATATACGTGACTGAAGATATAGACAAGACTTAACACTAGATGTAGACGTGACTGAAAATATAGACGTGACGTGACACTAGATATAGACGTGACTGAATATATAGACGTGACACTAGACATAGACGTGACACTAGAAATAGAAGTGACTGAAGATATAGACGTGACTGAAGATATAGACGTGACTGAAGATATAGACGTGACGTGACACTAGATATAGATGTGACTGAAGATATAGACAAGACTTAACACTAGATATAGACGTGACTGAAGATATAGACGTGATGTGACACTAGATATAGACGTGACTGAAGATATAGACGTGACGTGACACTAGACATAGACGTGACACTAGATATAGAAGTGACTGAAGATATAGACGTGACACTATATATAGGCGTGACTGATAATATAGACGTGACGTGACACTAGATATAGACGTGACACCAGATATAGAAGTGACTATAGATATAGACATGACGTGACACTAGATATATGTAGATATTTTCTTCCAATCGGTAAAAAGAATCGTTTCTAAATAGGAAGTTTAGAGAAATATCTGGAAATGTTAAAGGAATCGTAAACAATATCAGCCAATCACTGACGTTTTCTTTCAAGAGCTTGAATTTAAAAAAAACAAGCAATTAAGCCTGTTCCATTCTGGACACAGGACGTGTTAGCGCATTTTCATGTTATGTATCAGTACGTATGCTATCTTTCAGTAAATATTTGTAAATTTTGGAAATGTTTATAAATTCAATTGTGTAATGCATATATCTGTAAAAAATAAATTATAAAGACGTTTCTTTATATTTGAAAAAAAATTATTGTCTCTTAAATCTAACTACAAGTGGTTTGTGGTTACTGAAATAGGACTCATAATTGAAAACATTCGAAATTATAGTCATTTAATCGTCCGAAAACTCCGTCAATTGTTGCATAGCTCTGATACTTTCAATTAAACTCAGAACACAAGCTTACTATTTCATTTGATGAGTTTCTTAATAAATCTTGGTGAAACTACGTGCTGCAGTATTTCGCACCAAATGAACGGGTTATTGAATGTACAAGGTGTATATATAATATATAAGCCCCTTAGGAGCCCTGAAGCCCGGCCCTCAGAGGTCCTATCGCGAAATGAACTTTTGATGTACACATGGCAGGTCAAGACCTACAAAATGATATATACATCATGGGTCTAGGACTTATAGTTGCTGAGATATATCGCTCCTTTATTAATATAGCTTATATAGTAAAAAAACGGTACTAAGGCCCCTTTTACGGCCCTGAGAGGTCAGATCGCAAAATGAAAAAAGTCATTACTTGGCAGGCCAAGACCTACAAAATGATATATACATCATGGGTCTAGGACTTATGGTTGTTGAGATCTAGTGTGTACACGGACAGACAAAACGGGGACAATAGAGCATTTTTTTTTAGAAAATGCTCTAAAAATCACAATAGTTATCTTCATGCTTGTCAATTAACCAGACACTTTGCAGCCATTCAGAAAACAAATTACAAGTTTCTATCTAACCCATGTAAAGTGGTCTTGATGAACGGTTCTTTATATCATATTGGATGTTTATATTCAAAGACAGGAGCAGACGATAGCCAGAACGAAGCTGGCTTCATCATGCATCAATGAAGTTATATGACGTAATTGACTTGACCACAACATTGGAAACAAAACAATAGTTTAAATTTCCCGGGAGAAGAAATAAAAGGGGGTGGTGGGAAGGTTACGCTATTGAAAAACTGCGCATGCGCCAAGGGCAAGGTCAGTTAGATGACGTCTGATGTAACGGTTGGGAATGCGTAAGGGAGGGAGAGAGGGGTTAGGGTGGAGAGAGGGGGGGTCGAGGGCACTGCAACATTACAGCGTCATCTATTTCGACATGTCCGAGATGTTGGAGAGACAGACGTTCAGCAAATGAAGAGTTTTTCTTTTAGCTGGGATCAACTGGATGCAACACGTTCCAAACATGTCTAAATCTCCTGAACATTAACAGCGACGGACACAATGAAATTTAAAAAAAAAAAAAAGAAAGGAATGTAAATCAAAACAATGAACCACCCTACCCACAAGCATGTAAGCTTTGCACGCACCCCATCCCCTTGTTACGCCACAGTGCTTCAAAAATGTTTGGATTGTCCAAGATTTGTCTTCTTACAGTTTTCTTTACCATTGTTTAATGTCTTGTATTGACCGTATTTCTAATAAGAAGCGACCAGCAACTTGGAAAACAATAATTTCATACCTTATTAAATAATTTTTATCTTCCTATCACCTAGACATAACTTGATGTGATATCTTCCTATCAGCTAGACTTAACTAGATGTGATATCTTCCTATCAGCTAGACATAACTTGATGTGGCATCTTCATATTATCTAGACATAACTTGGTGTGATATCTTCATATTATCTAGACATAACTTGAAATGATATCTTCATATCAGTTAGACATAACTTGATGTGATATCTTCATATCAGCTAGACATAACTTGATGTGATATCTTCATATCAGCTAGACATAACTTGATGTGATATCTTCATATTATCTAGACATAACTTGGTGTGATATCTTCATATTATCTAGACATAACTTGATATGATATCTTCATATCAGCTAGACATAACTTGATGTGATATCTTCATATCAGCTAGACATAACTTGATGTGATATCTTCATATCAGCTAGACATAACTTGATGTGATATCTTCATATCAGCTAGACATAACTTGGTGTGATATCTTCATATCACCTAGACATAACTTGATGTGATATCTTCATATCAGCCTGATATAACTTAATGTGATATCTTCATGTCAGCCAGACATAACTTGATGTGATATCTTCATATCAGATAGACATAACTTGATGTGATATCTTCATATTATCTAGACATAACTTGATGTAATAATCTTCATATCAGCTAGACATAACTTGAGGTGATAATTTTGTCAGTCTCAAAATCGAATGTTGAAATAAATTGTTAAATAGGTTGAAAATACAAAATAAAAAAAATATTGAAAACTTCAAGTTTTAACGATCTTCAACTTAAACAGAATTAATGTTCCTTGCCTGTAGGTGGAAATACAACCGCAGGCACTACGGGGTTCATAATCTGCTCATTAAAGTACTAGTCAACATCCTGTGAATGGATGCCTCAACTCACCACTTGCTTCGGCTTACACACAAACACACACACACACACACACATACAAACACACACACACAAACACAAATAGACACTCACAAATAAACACACACACACACACACACACACACACAAAGACAAATAGACATTCACAAATAAACACAAACACGTACACACACAGACACACACACAAATAAACACTCACAAATAAACACACACACACACAAACACTCACACAAATAAACACACAAAAACACTCAGACACAAACAAACCTACAAACATACGCAAACAAACACAAACAAATATACATATAAACACTTACACACACAAACACATACACACAAACACACACACAAATAAAAACTACACTAAGCAACCAGCCCACACACACACATTCAAACACACACAAACAAACAAACACTACACCAAGAAACACACACCACACACACAGGCTCACACAAATAAACACATACAAGCAAACACTCACAAGCAAACACACACACAAACTCACACAAATAAACACTACACTAAGAAACACGCACACACACAAACACACACATACAAACACACACACACAAACAAACACACAGACACACACAAGCAAACCAACAAACACACACAAACGCCGTAACTGTGAAACTCACAGCTCAATACAAAGATTTAACACACAAACAAATCTTGTTGATAAACTGAAGGAAGGCTTCTCATGTTAAGCTCTAGGATTCTGTATTGTATTTGTGTAAAGAAAGTATTGAGACAAAGGAGTTTTTATATTGAATCATATTGATAACATCGATTGTTGGGAGGGTGCTGCAGTTCTACAGTGCCTGTACACAATACAACAAATTAACCACCAAAACAAAGACATTGCCATAGCAATCGTACCAAAGGGGAATCACTTCAAGTTACGTGAATTATGTCCCCTGTAACTACCCATGCAATGGAATGACGGGTGGGTGTTTGGTGGTGGACGGCCATGTTTGTTCACCGTTCGCGTCTGTAGCAACCGTTATCAGCTCAAATATTTCTTTGCGGTGGTCAGTGAATTTGTTTCCATGCCCCAATTACATTCAATGATAAAGATAATTGAACAGAATTAATACACACAAATATCATGTGACTATTTCCTTTACTGGACTATTTTATTATTTCTGGTTTTTTATAGTTCTGTAATACATGCTGCCACTTGAATAAAATGCAATCTCTGATAAAACAACTTTTTTTTTCATTACAACACACCAGCTTTGACATTCTTTCTGGCCTACTAAAAGACCTGTCTAATTTATTGGATGAAAGCATGAATCAGACCCCAAACATAACAATCAACGAATCTCCCACACATCAGACCCCAGAAATAACAATCAACAAATCCCACAAACAAGGATCAGATCCAAGACATACCGATCAACAATCAATAATCGACCATCAATAATCAACAATTAACAATCAATAATCAACCATCAATAATCAACAATCAACAATCAATAATCAACAATTAAAAATCATTAATCAACCATCAATAATCAACAATTAACAGTCAATGATCAACAATTAACAATCAATAATCAACAATTAACAATCAATAATCAACAATTAACAATCAATAATCAACAATTAAGAATCAATAATCAACAATTAACAATCAATAATCAACAATCAATAATCAATACTAAAAAATCAATAGTCGACAATTAATAATTAATAATCAACAATCAATAATCAACAATTAACAATCAATAATCAAACATAAACAATTAACAATCAATAATCAGCAATCAATAGTCAACAATAAACAATCAATAATCAACAATTAACAATCAATAATCAAACATAAACAATTAACAATCAATAATCAACAATCAATAATCAAACATAAACAATTAACAATCAATAATCAACAATCAATAATCAAACATAAACAATTAACAATCAATAATTAACAATCAATAATCAAACATAAACAATTAACAATAAATAATCAACAATCAATAATTAACAATTAACAATCAATAATCAGCAATTAACAATCAACATGTCGGACACAGCGTTGTTTTATTATTGACTTGATTCTTTCTTCTCGTATAAAATCCTTCCAGTCTGTTTTAGTTTTCATTAAAAAACAGACACGAAATAAAAAGGAAGACATCATCCAGCTAGTTCTGCTCACAGTAAGAAATGGATTCGGCACGTGACAGTCCACAGCAGATGACATATTAGCCCCGCCATCTTTGAAATGTGACCGGGAAATTCTCCAACTGGATTAGAGAGAATGGAACGAGGGGGGGGGGGTGGTGGTTTGGGTTTAGAAGAGGGGAGGGGGTAAGTTGAAAATCAATCGTTTGATCGTTGAATTTAAATGACACGATTGGTTCGATCTTTCCTTTAATATGAGTAACTAAACTTTGTGTGTGGAATATGTTTGTTGTAGAAGATGTAGTCGTCTCTACTCTCTCACACTGAAATACAAGGCACACACAGACAGACACAGACAGACACAGACAGATTCAGACAGACACACACACACACACACAGATACAGACAGACACACACAGATACAGACAGAGACACACACTGAAACATATAGACAAACACACACACACACACACATATATATATATATATATATATATATACAGACAGACACACACACAGACAGATTGATGCAGACATACACACACAGACACGCACCCACATATACAGACACACACACACACACTTATGCAGACAGACAAACACTTACACAGACAGACACAGATACACACTTACACAGACTCACACAAGACAGATACAGACACAGACATACACTTACACTTATACAGACAGACACAGATACACTAATAGACACACACAGACACCTTCGACACCACAGAAGATATATCTATTGTACATACGTCAATGGCTGATCATTCTAACACTTAAACTGTTACTTTTAGCAGAAATCAATTTTTTTAATATAATAAGTCTTCGTTGTCGGCTCTATATCTTCTGGAGCCCTAGGAGTTCCTATCTTCGATTCCGTTTTAAAATGAATTCTTTCGTATAAAAATTGTCAGAAAAGAAAAGAAAAAAAAAAAGATGGTTAATACAGAGAGCTCCCCAGGCTGCCCCGTAACTTGAGCCGGGCCTGAATGTGTTCACACAAGCTTTAACCCATTTTTTTCAAAGAATAAATGTATAAATAAAACCTGCATCTCTTCGTTTAAACCAATAAAAAAAAAATTGTGAAAACTTAAGCCAGACGTCTGCTGGAAATTTGTCCAATTTTCTTTAAGAAGTGAAATATATATATATATATATTTTTACCAATTCTCTCTACCCCCCCCCCCCTTTTAAAACAAAAGATAATAATAAAAATAAAGGTTCTTAAACAATCGAAGAATAGAAGCCGGTTAAACATTCGACACGCGAGCCACGTTTGGAACACTCTGTGGTCACATCACTCTGCCCGTCCCCTCTTGGGACCCCGGAGTCCATAAAGAAATTAGCTTTCCTTCGGAGATTCCCATTTACCTCAATTTCTATGCTGTAAATCTGCATAAGGCCAAAGTATGAGTCGAGACACGGCCACTAGAGGACGCTGCTGGAGGGAGAGAAAGTGAGAAGTTGTGAGTATGGTCGCATAAAGAGTCCAAACGGTAGAGAAGTGATTGGAATGAAGTGCTGGACAAAAGTATTTGTGAATGCTTTGAAAACGATTGAGACTGAAAAAATTATAATAATTTAAAATATATAAAAAAAAAATTTCTTGTTGTTTAAGGTGTGAACGAACATGAATTATTATTTTTTTCATACATAAAATAGAAAAGGTCATTTTCAATCGGTCAGTTTATTGTTGGACTCTGTGTAGCTGTTATTATATTTATTTTTTGTAATTTCCCTTAACTGATGTGGTCATTGGGGGGGACGAATGGACACATCAACAGATGGGACACATTAACAGATGGACACACCAACAGATGAACACATCAACAGATGGACACATATCGATCAGCAATCAATAATCAACAATACAAAATCAACAATTAACAATCAATAATCAACACACCAACAGATGGAAACATCAACCGATGGACACATCAACAGATGGACACAACAACAGATGGACACATCAACAGATGGACACACCAACAGATGGACACATCAACAGATGGACACACCAACAGATGGACACATTAACAGATGGACACAACAACAGATGGACACATCAACAGATGGACACAACAACAGATGGACACGTCAACAGATGGACACATCAATAGATGGACACATCAACAGATGGACACACCAACAGATGGACACACCAACAGATGGACAGATCAACAGATGTACTTTCAAACGTCCTTTCTGTGGACCTTATGGCACCCATCTCCTCTGCAATTCAGTGGCGTAGTTTTGGCTTTACCTAGAATTGAACCCTGCACCCTTTGCATGTGAGTCGAGTTCGCTATCTAGCCGTCTATCCAGCAGCAAAATAAGTCGTTTTAGAAGGCGCAAAAACCCACTGGCATGAGGGGCTCCAGACAGATGGGAGTTTTGTCTTAAGATTTTACCCCTGGAACATTTTTTACTGGAAGGATCCCAAGCTGCTAGTCAAGGTACTGATTTATGGTAATATGTAGGAGCTTTTGTGAATATGTCGGAGCTTATGGGAATATGTAGGAGCTTATGGGAATATGTAGGAGCTTATGGGAATAAGTAGGAGCTTATGGGAATATGTAGGAGCTTATGGGAATAAGTAGGAGCTTATGGGAATATTAGGAGCTTATGGGAATATGTGGGAGCTTATGGGAATATGTAGGAGCTTATGGGAATATGTAGGAGCTTATGGGAATAAGTAGGAGCTTATGGGAATATGTAGAAGCTTATGGTAATATGTAGGAGCTTATGGGAATAGGTAATAGCTTATGGGAATATGTAGGAGCTAATGGGAATAAGTAGGAGCTTACGGTAATATGTAGGAGCTTATGGGAATATTAGGAGCTTATGGGAATAAGTAGGAGCTTATTGGAATATGTAGGAGCTTATGGGAATAAGTAGGAGCTTATGGGAATATGTAGGAGCTTATGGGAATATGTAGGAGCTTATGGGAATATTAGGAGCTTATGGGAATAGTAGGAGCTTATGGTAATATGTAGGAGCTTATGGGAATATGTAGAAGCTTATGGGAATAAGTAGGAGCTTATGGTAATATGTAGGAGCTTATGGGAATATGTAGAAGCTTATGGGAATAAGTAGGAGCTTATGGAAATATGTAGGAGCTTATGGGAATATGTAGGAGCTTATGGGAATATGTAGGAGCTTATGGGAATATGTAGGAGCTTATGTGAATAAGTAGGAGCTTATGGGAATAAGTAGGAGCTTATGGGAATAAGTAGGAGCTTATGGGAATAAGTAGGAGCTTATGGGAATATGTGGGAGCTTATGGGAATAAGTAGGAGCTTATGTGAATATGTAGGAGCTTATGGGAATAAGTAGGAGCTTATGGGAATAAGTAGGAGCTTATGGGAATAAGTAGGAGCTTATGGGAATATGTGGGAGCTTATGGGAATAAGTAGGAGCTTATGTGAATATGTAGGAGCTTATGGGAATAAGTAGGAGCTTATGGTAATGTGTAGGAGCTTATGGGAATATTAGGAGCTTATGGGAATATGTAGGAGCTTATGGGAATATTAGGAGCTTATGGTAATATGTAGGAGCTCATGGTAATATGTAGGAGCTTATGGTAATATGTAGGAGCTTATGGGAATATGTAGGAGCTTATGGGAATAAGTAGGAGCTTATGGGAATATGTAGGAGCTTATGGGAATATGTAGGAGCTTATGGGAATATTAGGAGCTTATGGGAATATTAGGAGCTTATGGGAATAATAGGAGCTTATGGGAATATGTAGAAGCTTATGGGAATAAGTAGGAGCTTATGGAAATATGTAGGAGCTTATGGGAATATGTAGGAGCTTATGGGAATAAGTAGGAGCTTATGGGAATATGTAGGAGCTTATGGGGATAAGTAGGAGCTTATTGGAATATGTAGGAGCTTATGGGAATAAGTAGGAGCTTATGGGAATAAGTAGGAGCTTATGTGAATATGTAGGAGCTTATGGGAATAAGTAGGAGCTTATGGTAATGTGTAGGAGCTTATGGGAATATTAGGAGCTTATGGGAATATGTAGGAGCTTATGGGAATATTAGGAGCTTATGGTAATATGTAGGAGCTTATGGTAATATGTAGGAGCTTATGGTAATATGTAGGAGCTTATGGGAATATGTAGGAGCTTATGGGAATAAGTAGGAGCTTATGGTAATATGTAGGAGCTTATGGGAATATTAGGAGCTTATGGGAATATTAGGAGCTTATGGAAATATGTAGGAGCTTTTGGGAATATGTAGGAGCTTATGGTAATATGTAGGAGCTTATGGTAATATGTAGGAGCTTATGGGAATATGTAGAAGCTTATGGTAATATGTAGGAGCTTATGGGAATATGTAGGAGCTTATGGGAATATTAGGAGCTTATGGGAATATGTAGGAGCTTATGGGAATAAGTAGGAGCTTATGGTAATATGTAGGAGCTTATGGGAATATGTAGGAGCTTATGGGAATATTAGGAGCTTATGGTAATATGTTGGAGCTTATGGGAATATGTAGGAGCTTATAACTGGGTTAACGAAAAAGTCAAAATATCTTTTTCCTAATCTAATAAATACATTTAGTAACATAGCGCCAAACGTAAAAATCTATTCTTAGCATTTGGTGCGGAGATTATTGTGACCCATTTGTCACAACCACTCTGTGATATTGACACATCGCATGACTGAAGAAAAATCAATTTTAGGTACAGATTAAGTAGAACTTGTTGATAGTGATTAATAAAACATGCAGAAAATGTCAGTTCTCTTATCTACAAACAACAAATTATGGTAATGAGTGAAAGTGGACGATTGACCAGTGGCCTCAATTTTGAACTTGGATGACTGGACATTACGACGTCATGCGTGACCACCCCCTGCTCTATACCTAACATAACACAATACAACAGAGCGTGACTCCAGTTTTTGTCATGAGTTACGTGGATTGACCACTGTCCATCTGCTGATCAAATATAGGGGTAGTTAAAGAGATGACTTCATTCATGACCTGTGACCCTTGTATAAAAAAAGGCGGGGTCGGGGATGGGTTTAGAGGCTTAGGGTAATATTGTTCAGGGAGTGTGAGGTTTAGACAGACAGGGAGGGTGAGGTTTAGACAGACAGGAAGGGTGAGGTTTAGACAGACAGGGAGGGTGAGGTTTACACAGACAGGGAGGGTGAGGTTTACACAGACAGGGAGGGTGAGGTTTACACAGACAGGGAGGGTGAGGTTTAGACAGACAGGGAGGGTGATGTTTAGACAGACAGGGAGGGTGAGGTTTACACAGACAGGGAGGGTGAGGTTTACACAGACAGGGAGGGTGAGGTTTACACAGACAGGGAGGGTGAGGTTTAGACAGACAGGGAGGGTGAGGTTTACACAGACAGGGAGGAAGAGGTTTACACAGACAGGGAGGGTGAGGTTTACACAGACAGGGAGGGTGAGGTTTACACAGACAGGGAGGGTGAGGTTTATACAGACAGGGAGCGTGAGGTTTACACAGACAGGGAGTGTGAGGTTTACACAGACAGGGAGGGTGAGGTTTACACAGACAGGGAGGGTGAGGTTTACACAGACAGGGAGGGTGAGGTTTAGACAGACAGGGAGGGTGAGGTTTACACAGACAGGGAGGGTGAGGTTTACACAGACAGGGAGCGTGAGGTTTACACAGACAGGGAGTGTGAGGTTTACACAGACAGGGAGAGCTACGCCAATCGGAAGTAAGATAACAGTGGACATGTATGTGTGTGAATCAGTCAACCATGGACCACGGCGTGAGCTAGGTAGCTGGACAATGGACGTCGGCGTGTTTGATCATGTCCAGTGAGACACTTGTAGACTCAACGCTGACCCAAGTGGCCACCATGTAGGACAGTCCTTGGCACCTGCGGAGGATTCAATGACGTCAATGTTTACCCTCTTCAGTTTTACCGGCAAGTATCTCAACAGTACTGTAAATGATTTACTATCTCTTTGTGCAGCAGGACACGACTGTGTAGGCCAGGGCTTCTTAAACTTTTGTAATTCACGACCCCATTTATGATTGTGAGTTTCTTGACGACCCCCATACAAATATAAAAGAAAAATAAATTAATATTTTACAAGTTAAAAAACATTTACTGTTAAATGGTATTTTTATCTCTCGCGACCCCAGAATTTTGCTACGCGACCCCAAATGGGGTCGCGAGCCATAGTTTAAGAAGCCCTGGTGTAGGCCGAGTTTTTTATACGAAGATAATTTAAATGACTAGCTTAGTGTGCCAGTAATCAATCAGATTTGATTTCATTAACGCAGTCCGAACTCCGAACTCCCAATGAACAAATGTCTTTAAAAAAAAACAACACTTTTTGTGATAAACGTAAAATTTCGATTAACTGACCAAACCATACATTACAAACCGCCGTAGTATTTTACTATGACCTACTTGTGACTACTAATAAAAAAACAAAAACCACGTCGTGATTAGTAATGGGAGACATAAATCATTTGTCGAATACATAAATAAATTTACGAATGTTAACTGTAGTTGGGAATCACAAGTCAGGAACTGAATTTATGATTATTAATGGGAGCCATAAATCCCCACGTGACATAAAACAACAACATAAGATTAACTATTTATTAACTAATGCGACTGTCTGTACAGCTGACCTATGGGGTGGGAGGGGGGGGGGGTAGTAAAAGCTTTGAGTGGTAATGGAGTGTATTTTCAAGGTCCACTCCGCTAACGGTAATGCTCCAAAGTATGAACGGACAAACACACCAAGCTAGGCATCAGTGGCGTAACTAGGGGAAGGGGGGCCCCAAAAGGAGTGTCCGAAATTATTTTTTTTACAGGAAATATTAAGTACGTTATTTTATGTCATGATGTCGAATGTCAACATGCAGGGGCCCCCAAAGACGAGGAGCCCCCGGGACCCCAAATCCCTAGGTACGCCACTGCTAGACATAACATAAAGGAAGCGTTGATAATACAAAGGGAGACAATTGTGTTGAGGAGAGCAGTATGAGAAGAGCAGTATGAGGAGAGCAGTATAAGGAGAGCAGTATGAGGAGAGCAGTATGAGGAGAGCAGTATGAGGAGAGCAACATGAGGAGAGCAGTATGAGGAGAGCAGTATGAGGAGAGCAGCATGAGGAGAGCAGCATGAGGAGAGCAGTATGAGGAGAGCAGTATGAGGAGAGCAGTATGAGGAGAGCAGCATGAGGAGAGTAGCATGAGGAGAGCAGCATGAGGAGAGCAGTATGTTGAGAGCAACATGAGGAGAGCAGTTTGAGGAGAGCAGTATGAGGAGAGCAGCATGAGGAGAGCAGCATGAGGAGAGCAGTATGAGGAGAGCAGCATGAGGAGAGCAGCATGAGGAGAGCAGTATGAGGAGAGCAGCATGAGGAGAGCAGTATGAGGAGAGCAGCATGAGGAGAGCAGTATGAGGAGAGCAGTATGAGGAGACCAGTATGAGGCTTATAAAAAACGTGCTGGGAAATATAAACAAACAAACAATGTTTGAATAAAATTATAGGTAAATACAAAATAACCAAAGACTGAAGCTCCAGGATATCGATACGAAGATAAGCAATAAACAAATCTATTCGGGGTCGCAGAGTGGATGCTAGTACTTCAGTTGGATACGACTACAAGGATATGTAATGAACAATGAGAATAAATCGTCCTGAATGGGGAACAGTGGGAGCGGTCAGCCCTGGGATGGGGGGGGAGGGGTGGTCACTTTACTGGGGATGTGAATTTTGACCGAAACGTTCCTTATGGGAGTGACACAATAGGTAACCACCTCAGCCCTCAGGTGTGTGACGCCCCTGTAAGGATGAGAAGAAATCTCTAAGATCCTGTCAGCCACTAATGGGACGGTTTTTTTTGCAGTGCCCTTCTTTCACCCCCCCCCCCCACCATACCCGATATTGCAATGGCCATGGAGTCACCACGGGAGATATAGAGGAGACTTTAACCATGACCTGAAATATTTATTAGTTCTCGCTAGAGATCGAACCAGGGACCCTCAGGTCGACCATCCACCTCACCCCTGCCAACTAAGGTAACGCTGCTGAAGCCGATTAAAAAATAAGACACACACACAAATGAAAAAAAAAACCTTTAAGTAAACTTAAAACAATTGTTTAACCCAAAAATCCAGTGACTTTATTCATATCTGTAAGTGACATAAAATTCTAAACACCAGACATCAACAATGGTTATGTGTAGAGTCAAAGAAAAGCCAGTACTTCATTGATTCAAAGTTTTCACCTGCATCCAACTCCACATCAAAAGAAATATCATACACTTCTGGATTAATCTCTACTACCCGTTTCAACGTAATGTTAGCTGTATTTGTTTTGAAATGTAATGTTTCAGATCAGCGGTACTCAAACTTTTGAAATTCATGACCCACTTAGAAACATGTTCGGTTTTAGCACCCCCCTCTCCATCCAAACCTGTGAGGAAAGAAAGAAAGACGGGAAAAAAAGAAAGAAAGAAAGACGGGAAAAAAGAAAGAAAGAAAGAAAGACAGGAAGAAAGACAGGAAGAGAGAAAGAAAGACATGAAGAAAGAAAGACAGGAAAAACGAAAAAAAGACACGAAGAAAGAAAGAAAGACAGGAAGAACGAAAAAAAGACACGAAGAAAGAAAGAAAGACAGCAAGAGAGAAAGAAAGACAGGAAGAAAGAAAGACAGGAAGAACGAAAAAAGACACGAAGAAAGAAAGACAGGAAGAACGAAAAAAAGACAGGAAGAAAGAAAGAAAGACATGAAGAACGAAAAAAAGACACGAAGAAAGAAAGAAAGACAGGAAGAAAGAAAGACAGGAAGAAAGAAAGACAGGAAGAAAGAAAGACAGGAAGAAAGAAAGACAGGAAGAAAGAAAGACAGGAAGAAAGAAAGACAGGAAGAACGAAAAAAGACAGGAAGAAAGAAAGAAAGACAGGAAGAATGAAAGAAAGGATAAAAGGAAGAAACTTTTATCGCGACCCACCCCACAACGGCTAGCGACTCACCCCACAACGGCTAACGACCCACTCCACAACGGCTAGCCACCCACCCCACAACGGCTAGCCACCCACCCCACAACGGCTAGCCACCCACCCCACAACGGCTAGCCACCCACCCCACAACGGCTAGCGACCCACCCCACAACGGCTAGCCACCCACCCCACAACGGCTAGCCACCCACCCCACAACGGCTAGCCACCCATCCCACAACGGCTAGCCACCCACCCCACAACGGCTAGCGACCCACCCCACAACGGCTAGCCACCCACCCCACAACGGCTAGCCACCCACCCCACAACGGCTAGCCACCCACCCCACAACGGCTAGCCTACCACTCCACAACGGCTAGCCACCCACTCCACAACGGCTAACGACCCACCCCACAACGGCTAGCCTACCACTCCACAACGGCTAGCCACCCACTCCACAACGGCTAGCGACCCACTCCACAACGGCTAGCCACCCACCCCACAACGGCTAGCCACCCACTCCTTGAGAGCCACTGTTCTAGATATTAAATTTAGGAAGTAAAAAAGAAAAGAGTAAACTGGTATGACGTGGATAACTTTTGGGTAAAATCAGATCAGGTCTGTAAGTGTACCGTGGCCTACTTTGACTTTCTGGAAGGTCAGTACTAGTGTTGTAATGTTTGTTTTGTGCCTCTTAGTGGACAGAAGTTGTGTGAGTTCAATACAGTACAACAGTACAGTAGCCCTACAATACAGTACAATAGTACAGTAGCCCTACAATACAGTACAATAGTACAGTAGCCGTACAATACAGTACGGTAGGCATACATTGACTTATCTATCTATCTATCTATCTATCTATCTATCTATCTATCTATCTATCTATCTATCTATCTATCTATCTATCTATCTATCTTCATCTATCTAACTGTCTGTCTATTTATCTTTCTATCTTTCTATCTGTCTGTTCTGTCAGTCTATGTATCTCTCGGCATATTAATACATTGTCGTCTGCTGTATTATGTTAATACATTGTCGTCTGCTGTTGTATGTTAATACATTGTCGTCTGCTGTATTATATAAAAGAACTAAAACTTTTAAAGTGATACTAGTTAAATAGAGAACATTCACAAGACTTCGTTCATCTAATAAAACAACTTTAACCACATATACCACACGATACACTGACCACACGATACATCAACTACACGATACAGCAGCCACACGATACATCAGCCACACGATAGATCAACCATGTGATATATCAGCACACATGATACATCAACCACACGATGCTTCAAACACACGATACACCAGCCACTCGTTACTTAAGAAACATATTATATCATTCACACAATAGATCAGTCACGTGATACATCAGCCACACGATACATCAACCACACGATACAAAACACACGATACATCAACCACACGATACATCAACCACACGATACATCAACCACTTGTTATTCAATATTTATTTCACCCTGGCGAAAAAAAATAGTTATAAAAAAACCAATCAAGCAAAATTAAGAACTCTATAATGTGTGAGATTAAGTTTTATTTGTTTACGAAAATGAGGCGACGGAGATAGCTACCCACTTCTGCTGCTACCACCGTCTGCTAAGTGAAAAGCACAATCGAAAATTCGGCGCCAGTAGCAGCAGGAGTTAGCGTGGACGCCGGGAGAACGCTAGGACGCCAAAGCAGTACAAGGGCTGCTACTCTCGTCTTCCATTTACGGTGTAAGTAGAAACATGTTACATTTTATTTCTTATTATCTGTGTGGATACGAACTTTTGTTGTTCCAATTTCATCGTACAAAAAAGATTTCTTCTAAAATTGTAATTATTTTTTTTAAAAATAGAGGTAAAGTGGTAAAGGAAAAACTGTGAATATATTTGTGTAGATAGAGTGTAAACATTTTACGTTTAAATAGCGAGACATTATTAGTTGTCACATCTCTGGTTTTATAGTGAACATATCAACATTGGTTCGTTGTTCAGTAGATAGAAATATATATATATATATATATATATATATATATATATATATATATATATATAGTACATTGATTAAATGGTTATCAGATAGGTTGATATACTGTTTGAAAGATACAACGTTATATATATATATATATATATATATATATTGAATGACAAACGAATAGATTGATTGATAGATCTATTTATTAACAGATGGACTGATTGAGTAGTAATTTTATATTTCAATAAATAGTTTGATAAGCATAAAGATCTATCATCCGATTAATTAATACATATATGTATAGACTGACAGCTGTATAGGTAGATTGACAGCTGTATAGATAGATTGACAGATAAATTGAAATACGTATATATATACTCTCGATTGTTTACAAATGGTTTCTCTCCGTTGCTATAGCAGTTGACCCTGTTTAATGTGAACCACTACACTATAAACGTTGTTCTTAAGTAATGTGGACCACTACACTGTGTAACAGACGTTTTTCAAAACGTGGACCACTACATAATAACACAAGTTCATAAATGATGTGGACCACTACATTAAAACACAAGTTCCCAAATGATATGGACCGCTACATTATAACACTAGTTCCCAAATGATGTGGACTGCTACATTATAACACTAGTTCCCAAATGATGTGGACCGCTACATTATAAAACAAGTTCCCGAATGATCTGGACAACTACATTATAAAACAAGTTCCCAATTAATGTGGACCACTACATTATAACACAGGTTCACAATTAATGTGGACCGCTACATTATAACACAGGTTCACAATTAATGTGGACCACTACATTATAACACAGGTTCACAATTAATGTGGACCACTACATTATAACACAGGTTCACAATTGATGTGGACCACTACATTATAACACAGGTTCACAATTGATGTGGACCACTATATTATAACACAGGTTCACAATTAATGTGGACCACTACATTATAACACAGGTTCACAATTAATGTGGACCACTACATTATAACACAGGTTCACAATTAATGTGGACCACTACATTATAACACAGGTTCACAATTAATGTGGACCACTACAGATACAAATTGAAGACAGAAGATGATATAAGGTTCACGGAAACTTTTAACATTTTGGATTTTCATTTTTTTTTTTTAAAAGTTCATCCTTAAGACTTTGAACATTAAGCCAAAGTGTAATGTTAGCGGATAGAACATTTGGTGTGTTTATGTGTGTGTGTGTGTGTGTGTGTGTGTGTGTGTGTATGTGGAGGGGAGGGGGTGTTGAAGGAAGAGAGAAATAGGGAGAACCAGCTTAAACTTCGAAAGCTTAAAAGATTTCAACCGATTTAAATGTGAGCAGAAAACAATTAATAGACACAAAGGTATTACAAGTCCGTTGGTATTCCACTCTTTGTTCGACTTGTATCTTGGTACTGCACAATCAATCTATATATATGTCTTTCTGTCGGTCTGTATGTCTGTCTTTCTGTCGGTCTAAATGTCTGTCTTTCTATCGGTCTGTATGTCTGTCTGTCTCGCTGTCTGTCTTTCTATTGGTCGGCATATCTGCTTGTCTCACCGCCTGTATTCCTGTCAGTCTGTCTCTTTATCTATCTATTCATCCGTCCGTCTGTCTATCTGCCTGTATGTCTGTGTGTGTGTGTCTGTCTGAATATCTGTCTATCAAATCTATCAAATCTATCAAATCTATCTATCAAATCTATCAAATCTATCAAATCTATCAAATCTATCAAATCTATCAAATCTATCAAATCTATCAAATCTAATCTATCTAATCTAACTAATCAATAAATTTAGCAACAACTATGATGTGCAAGAGTATGAGTACAAAAATAAAGAAAGATGTAGAAGAGAAAAAAAAATGGGGATTACAAGATTATAAAACTGTTGAATTAAAAAAAAAATGTCCAATAATCAAACACCTAAATCAATAAGTAAAGCTATCTTTACTTTTTTTTTTAAAGATTTAGATTACATTATGGAGTCTTTATATGTTCCTAGTACAGACAACTGTAGTATATTTGACGTCAATATAACAACAGGCTACATCGATACATGCCAGCAGACGATACATGACACGTGACATTCATGGTGGGGACACGCCCACTTGTCCCCTGATTCCCGCCGTGAAATAACAAAGCCCCCCCCCCCCCACCCCTCCAACCTTTAAAGTCAAGTTTAAATCCACTGAACCATCTTGAACATTTTTATTTGTATCGAATTCTCCTCAATTGTGTAATGCAAAGAAAGCCACATTTTATTATGTCCAATACACTACCGTACTCAACAACATAATTCGACATTCAATAAAAATACAAGTCATGTTTTTAAAAAGAAAATGATTATATTGATAAAAGTTTCTTATTATATGAGTTATATAGATTATGTCTAATTATACTTTGGTAACATTTACTTGAACTAATCAAGAAAAATAATCCATAGTTCATTGTTATCGAAACCATTTTAATTTCACTTCATTTACAGATGAACTCTTAGATCGACATTTATTGCAGCAGATACGGTAACAGTAGGAAACTGTAAAATGGGGAATTATTTTGGTATTAAGTTGAACTAGGAGAGTTCTTGTTAATGTAAGATACGAATGAATGAAATCTTTTGACGCGACAAATTGAAAAGATCTGAAATGAATGTCTAACGGTTGAAGACCTAGTTTCTACATTTAAAAAAAAATGTTCTTAAACTCATAGCTTAAAAAAATGTATTTAAATTATACCTGTAAAAATAAAATTGGGTTGAGTCAAATTATTACCTCCCCCTTCTCTGTCAGACATTGTGGCTTTGTATTGACTTGCACCTTCCTCCTCCCCTCCCACCCAACGTTAGTTTTGTCTGTCATTCTCTGCAGTCACAGCAGACCAAAACATCACACAGTGGCGTAACCATCCAATGACGCCCCGGGGGTGGTGGGAAGGGGTGGGGGCGAACTCTAAAACAAAAAAAAATGCCGCCCTATTCTAATGACAATTTTTTTTACTAAAAACGGTGAAAATGTCGCCCATGGATATCTACATCACCACTACCACCCCTGGGCCCCCCGGGCACTCCGCCCCTGATTTTAAACCCAAAACATAAAACAATTGTAAATGCCTGTTGTAGTTCTATCTCTGTGTAGTGTTACACCACTGGTTCTCACAGAGTGTGTGCTGAGACCCAACAATGGGGCCACGAGCTGACTTGATGTGTATCGCCAAAAATCTTAACAGCTGCTAAACCAACATTATTTACAATTAATTTCAGATCTATTTTAATTACATATTTAAAAATTGGTCGCCAAAACCCAACAGGTTTTTTTTTAAAGTGAGTTGCAAATAGTAACAGCATGATAATCACTGGTCTACACTCTACTGTAGTCAGTTTCTGTACATGATGTTTAAACTGCTTCATCCCAATGTTTCAAACTACTTCATCTCAATGTTTCAAACTGCTTCATCCCAATGTTTCAAACTGCTTCATCCCAATGTTTCAAACTACTTCATCCCAATGTTTCAAACTGCTTCATCCCAATGTTTCAAACTACTTCATCCCAATGTTTCAAACTACTTCATCCCAATGTTTCAAACTACTTCATCCCAATGTTTCAAACTACTTCATCCCAATGTTTCAAACTACTTCATCCCAATGTTTCAAACTGCTTCATCCCAATGTTTCAAACTACTTCATCCCAATGTTTCAAACTACTTCATCCCAATGTTTCAAACTACTTCATCCCAATGTTTCAAACTATTTCATCCCAATGTTTCAAACTGCTTCATCCCAATGTTTCAAACTGCTTCATCCCAATGTTTCAAACTGCTTCATTCCAATGTTTCAAACTGCTTCATCCCAATGTTTCAAACTACTTCATCCCAATGTTTCAAACTACTTCATCCCAATGTTTCAAACTACTTCATCCCAATGTTTCAAACTACTTCATCCCAATGTTTCAAACTACTTCATCCCAATGTTTCAAACTGCTTCATCCCAATGTTTCAAACTGCTTCATCCCAATGTTTCAAACTGCTTCATCCCAATGTTTCAAACTGCTTCATCCCAATGTTTCAAACTACTTCATCCCAATGTTTCAAACTACTTCATCCCAATGTTTCAAACTACTTCATCCCAATGTTTCAAACTACTTCATCCCAATGTTTCAAACTACTTCATCCCAATGTTTCAAACTACTTCATCCCAATGTTTCAAACTGCTTCATCCCAATGTTTCAAACTGCTTCATCCCAATGTTTCAAACTGCTTCATCCCAATGTTTCAAACTACTTCATCCCAATGTTTCAAACTACTTCATCCCAATGTTTCAAACTACTTCATCCCAATGTTTCAAACTACTTCATCCCAATGTTTCAAACTACTTCATCCCAATGTTTCAAACTACTTCATCCCAATGTTTCAAACTACTTCATCCCAATGTTTCAAACTACTTCATCCCAATGTTTCAAACTACTTCATCCCAATGTTTCAAACTACTTCATCCCAATGTTTCAAACTACTTCATCCCAATGTTTCAAACTACTTCATCCCAATGTTTCAAACTACTTCATCCCAATGTTTCAAACTACTTCATCCCAATGTTTCAAACTACTTCATCCCAATGTTTCAAACTACTTCATCCCAATGTTTCAAACTACTTCATCCCAATGTTTCAAACTACTTCATCCCAATGTTTCAAACTAATTCATCCCAATGTTTCAAACTACTTCATCCCAATGTTTCAAACTACTTCATCCCAATGTTTCAAACTACTTCATCCCAATGTTTCAAACTACTTCATCCCAATGTTTCAAACTACTTCATCCCAATGTTTCAAACTACTTCATCCCAATGTTTCAAACTACTTCATCCCAATGTTTCAAACTACTTCATCCCAATGTTTCAAACTACTTCATCCCAATGTTTCAAACTAATTCATCCCAATGTTTCAAACTACTTCATCCCAATGTTTCAAACTACTTCATCCCAATGTTTCAAACTACTTCATCCCAATGTTTCAAACTACTTCATCCCAATGTTTCAAACTGCTTCATCTCAATGTTTCAAACTGCTTCATCCCAATGTTTCAAACTGCTTCATCCCAATGTTTCAAACTGCTTGATCCCAATGTTTCAAACTGCTTCATCCCAATGTTTCAAACTGCTTCATCCCAATGTTTCAAACTACTTCATCCCAATGTTTCAAACTACTTCATCCCAATGTTTCAAACTACTTCATCCCAATGTTTCAAACTACTTCATCCCAATGTTTCAAACTACTTCATCCCAATGTTTCAAACTGCTTCATCCCAATGTTTCAAACTGCTTCATCCCAATGTTTCAAACTGCTTCATCCCAATGTTTCAAACTGCTTCATCCCAATGTTTCAAACTACTTCATCCCAATGTTTCAAACTACTTCATCCCAATGTTTCAAACTACTTCATCCCAATGTTTCAAACTACTTCATCCCAATGTTTCAAACTACTTCATCCCAATGTTTCAAACTACTTCATCCCAATGTTTCAAACTACTTCATCCCAATGTTTCAAACTACTTCATCCCAATGTTTCAAACTACTTCATCCCAATGTTTCAAACTACTTCATCCCAATGTTTCAAACTAGTTCATTAAATTTCAGATCACCAAACTCCCGATGATGCATTAACTCGTTACAAGAAAGACATACTGCACCGACGCGTCACAAGAAAGACATACTGCACTGACCCCGTAATGGATAAAGAGACATTCCCGGACGTAACTTTGGCCGACGCCGCTGTGATGGAACAAAGGGTGGCCCTAAATCCGCCGTCCAGGGCCGAAGGAGACCTCGGCAAGGACACCTTCGTTGTGCTGAAGCCGAAGCGCAAAGGCTACCGGGTCTCGAGAAGGCAGGCCACGGCCCTGTCCGTTGTCGCGCTGCTCGTCCTCGTCGTCATCATAATCGTCACCACGCTGGTCAACAGAAAACTCTGCGAGCACCACAACGGGTGCCAGGGGGAGCCGGGTGCCGCGCCCGACCCCTCCCCCAACGCCACGCCGTCCGGCGCCCATCTGCAGTCCACCCTGGACATTCTCAACCCCGGCGAGCACGAGCCGTGGTCCAGCATACGCCTGCCCAGGACGGTCCTGCCCACCGACTACGACATCCACGTCCGAGTGGACCTGAAGGAGTTCACCTACCACGGTGCGGTCAACATCACGGTCAGGGTGAACACGGAGACCAAGTTCGTCGTCTTCCACCGCAGCCACATCGAGATTGACAACTCCAGCATCCTCATCACCTCGGCCTACTTCCCTCCCAGGACCGTCGTCCGCCAGTCCCACGTGCCCGGTAAGAACTTCCACATCCTGGAGGTCAACAAGGAGATGACCGCTGGAAGCGTCTACACGCTGACCATCGGTCACTATTATGGCCACCTGGAGAAAAACCTGAGAGGTTTATATCTGAGTTCCTACGAGAAACAAGACGGAAACACTAGGTGAGAATTTCTTTACTCACAATTCTCTTTATGTAATGCAACGGTGGTTCTCATACTATTACAATTCAAGACCCTGAATGAAAAAAAATTATGAAACATTTTTTTTTTCGCGTGCCACCTGTAAAGAAAATGTATAAACAAAGAAAATAAAGCGTTGTTAATTGTATATTCGGATTTTCCCCATTTACTTTGCTGGTTAACACATTTATAAATAGATTTATCTGGTTAACATAGTTATGGTTTTGTAATATGGAAATAGATTGATTATAATTCTGGATGCGTAGATTCTTGATCAATTCATTTTGAAATGGGGATTTATTTATCACATTTCAGCGCGACCAGTGATAAGCACGCCAGCACTGGACTAAATATAGTTTAGTTATACACAACTTTAGCCCAATTGTGATCACGTGCGTTAAAAGTGGGTCAAAAGGGAACGTAACTTCACCGAGAAAATCCAAGAGTTACCTTACGTCATTCTACTGTCGGTTATAAATCTGAAGTATAAACTTAACAAAGAAATTTAAAAATCATTTCAATGTTTAGGATAAAACATCTAAAAGCTCTGGATCTAAAAACATGAAAGTAAAAATAGATAAATAAATAAATACCGCGTCTTATATTGTATTTTTATTTTCAAGAGTATTTGAAACCCAGACTGAGAAAAGGGGAGAAGAAAAAACACAGATAAAACTCAGGTATTTTCCTCTGTGTCATTGATACAAAAAAAAATGATAGAAGGGAGAAATTGTGACACCAGAAACGATGGGAAATTTTTTTATCAAAACATTCTTTGACATAACTGAAGTGGGTTTTTTGTGGCAAGGAGAACGTTTTGTCTAACAGGTTGGACTGCTTCAGTGTGAGGGTAGGTATGTGTGAGATATATATATATATATATGTGTGTGTGTGTGTGTGTGTTAGTGTATATCGATGTGTGTGTATGTGTGTGTGTGAGAGAGAGAGAGTATATATGTGAATGTGTGTTTATTGTTTGAATGTATGTGTGAAAATGTGTGTTTGTAATGCATTGTAGGCTTCATGCATGTATGTTTATATTTGTGTGTGTGTGTGTGTGTGTGTTTATGTGTGTATGTAACGTTTGTGTTTGTATGGTTATCTATCTATCTATCTATCTATCTATCTATCTATCTATCATCTTTCTATTTATCTGTCTGTCTGTCTGTCTGTCTATCTGTCTGTCTGTCTGTCTTTCTATCTATCTTTCTATATGTTATTTCTGGCTCTAGCTAGTTGTTGTTATTGTTTTCTTACATAAGAAGATGAGTTCCTATGGATAAGAATTCAAATTAGGTATCAGTATAATGGCCCCAGTTGTCTAATTGGTACTTGCCGCTTACATTCAGAGATCAAATGTGAAACCGATAAGGAACCCAACAAGATACTCTTGCCAGCACCCACTCCCCCCAAAATATCTCTTAATGACCCTGCCTAGCCCCCCCCCCCTAAATCCCCTCCCTACTACGACGATAAGAACGGCCATGTAAATTGCGTGTATATTTAAGTATGTTTATGTCTACGTGTTTTAACGTGTGTTTAGATGACGTAGATATGTGTTTATAATTATACCAGTGGGTCTGTGTTTGTGTGTAGCATGTTTTGTTGCGTGTGTACTCTGGTTTGTATAAAGAATGGACGTTATTTCAGACACTTTTGAATCAAACACTGTGTTTAAACACAACATGTTTCACCACCGCTCACATTACACTCCGGAACAGTAAACAGCGAAGTGTGTAACTCGTGCGTGTAGCTCGTGTGTGTAGCTCGTGTGTGTAGCCCGTGTATTTTACTGCGCGGCACAACACATCTCAATAGCACACTGACGTTTTAAATTAAATCGTTTGTAGGTCACTTGCTTTAACTGTTTTACTTCAACAAAAGACAAAAAAAAATGGGAGGGGGGGGGGGAGGCGAGTATCATTCTTAACCAGTGAAGCCCATTCAGGGCTCATATATTAGCTCCAGGGTCGTCTTAGGCACTGCCCCGCTGGCTCCAGCTCCGGGGCTTGTAGAGTTTTAGGACCCAATATCAGTTGACCAACCCAATACATGTTGACCAACCCAATACAGGTTGACCAACCCAATATCAGTTGACCAACCCAGTACAAGTTGACCAACCCAATACAAGTTGACCAACCCAATACAGGTTGACCAACCCAATACAGGTTGACCAACCCAATACAAGTTGACCAACCCATTACAAGGTGACCAACCCAATACAAGTTGACCAACCCAATACAAGTTGACCAACCCAATACAAGTTGACCAACCCAATACAGGTTGACCAACCCAATACAGGTTGACCAACCCAATACAGGTTGACCAACCCAGTACAGGTTGACCAACCCAGTACAGGTTGACCAACCCAATACAGGTTGACCAACCCAGTACAGCTTGACCAACCCAGTACAGGTTTACCAACCCAATACAGGTTGACCAACCCAATACAGGTTGACCAACCCAATACAAGTTGACCAACCCAATACAAGTTGACCAACCCAATACATGTTGACCAACCCAATACAGGTTGACCAACCCAATACAGGTTGACCAACCCAATACAGGTTGACCAACCCAATACAGGTTGACCAACCCAGTACAGGTTGACCAACCCAATACAGGTTGACCAACCCAATACAGGTTGACCAACCCAATACAAGTTGACCAACCCAATACAAGTTGACCAACCCAATACAAGTTGACCGACCCAATACGAGTTGACCAACCCAATACAAGCTGACCATTTACAATAGTAATATGTTGTAACTATAATACACAGTCACCACTTCAAAATCATTGCAGTAACTTTGATAGTCTTGGTACTATATCACAGTGTACAAAACTGTATCAACACCGTAATGAGCTGAACTGTATCACAGTGTACAAAACTGTATCACCACCGTAATGAGCTGAACTATATCACAGTGTACAAAACTGTATCACCACCGTAATGAGCCTAATTACCTCAGTGTGTAGAAACTGTATCTGTACTCAACTATTCTACTTCCTTACCTTTATACTTAGGTATATTCAGTGGCGTAGCGAAGGGGGTGGCTATGTGTGTGTGTGGGGGGGCATCATGCCCCTGGCGCTACTCACAAAGGGGGCGCCAAATGGTATATTTTACATAAAATATTATATGGTTTTCGAATGGGGAGGGGGGGCGCTAAAAAGGTATTGTGCCCCGGGCGGGAGTTAAGCTCACTACGCCACTGGCTATATTATTTGTCTACTAAGTAGTAAATTTCCCTTAAACTTAAAGGGCCAATGGGGCAGATGAAGTGTAGAATTCACCTCTTTCTATAACCTCAGCGTATATAGGGATTGTGTGGTTAGCACAACGCCCAGCCGCCTTTACTTCCCCAACTTGAGTCAGGTACCCATTTAAAGCTGGGTGGACTTGTGGGACTTATACCAACTTTCAATAGGACCTGGAAAAATTCCGTTGGTTCTCACCGAGGTTCGAACCCAGGACTTTCAGGTTGACATCAATGCTATTTTTGTACTAAACTACCTTATATTTGTACCAAACTTCCTTATCTTTGCACTAAACTACAATATCTAAGCGCTAAACTAACTTATCTTTGCACTAAACTAACTTATATTTTCACGAAACTGACTAATCATTGTACTAAACTACATTATCTTTGCACTAAACTACATTATCTTTGCACTAAACTGACTTATCTTTGCACTAAACTGACTTATCTTTGCACTAAACTGACTTATCTTTGCACTAAACAGACTTATCTTTGCACTAAACTAACTTATCTTTGTACTAAACTAACTTATCTTTGCACTAAACTCCATTATCTTTGTACAACATAACTTTAATCAGCCAAAAACATTATTCAAATATTGCGACATTTATATACACTGAATTCATCTACTGCTATTTTCCACTTCTTTTTCGGTCATATTATTGATTACTTTATTCATTTTAACTGTCAATTGAATAACATATGTCTGAATCTCCGATTCTATCATAAGTGTAATGCAAATTCTCGTTATTGTGTAAATATGTTATTTGGGTAAACCTGCTTATTGTGCAAATCTGTTTATTGTATAAAACAGCTTACAGTTGAGTAGACTGCCGATTTATCCCCCCTCACGTCTGTAGCTGAATAAATAAATACATTTATTATTGAACAAAAAACGTATTAACGTTAAAACTTGGGTAAAGCGTCACAGTAAATTACATTTGAATATTTTGGATGGTCATTGTTCGTAGAATATGAGAACAGGGTGAGAAAGGTCAGCTTGACCATTATTCAAGTCCAACCCTGGTCTAAATCCGGGGTCCGCTCACCGTCTGCAAGCTTGGTGGATGTAAATTATAGTGCAGCATTTCTAAGTAGGGGAGGGGGAAGTGGGGAAGTGAAAGACTGAAGGATTGAGAGAGAGAGAGAGAGAGAGAGAGAGAGAGAGAGAGAGAAGGAAAGTTAAGAAATATGAAACGAAGAAAGAGAGAGAGAGGATTAATGTGCAACATGAAGTGTATTATGTACACAATATATAGATTATGACAGATTCCCCTAGTTGAACCCCCGTGAACTTGCGGGTCGAAGCTCGCGCTAGCCGCGAGCATGACCGGAATACTAAACCGATGCTAGGATCACGTGACCAATAATACCCAATCGCGTCGCGCCATAAACGTCATTCTTCGGTGTGCTTTTTAAATTTATTCACAATCAAGGGGGCAGACTCCCACCCTATCACCCACAACTCCCTCGGCGGTGTCATGGTTACACACAACTCTGTGGAGTTTTATAGGTAAGTGACCCTACCAGAAGTCACATTTTAATCAATGTTACACTTTTAATCTTAATATTGACTGCCAGAGACTGCCTCAGAAGTAGGCGGGTGAAGGTCGTGTGTCATTTCATGGGCAGAGATGGAACAGTTAGACATATAACTTCAACGAAACTGGAACCTTTTCTTTTGGGTGGCGGGGCAGATAGAGGAAGGCCCAGCTACCAGAGTTTGGCACTGGCCCTAGATGTAATGGCTGCTGTCCTGCACATAGTATATGTTGATTACTTACACCACCCACATCCAGTGGCGCAACCAGCAAAAACTGCTGGGGGGGGGGGTGGCTCACATATAAAAAAAACGACAGTTTATATAGTAAAATATGTATGATGATTTGGCACGGGGTTGCGCTACTGCCCACATCTATGGATGACTTGCAGGAAGGCGTCCATAAAGCTTTCAACACGGTCAGGTTCAGAGAGTCCCAGTGATCCTAGTGATTTCAGAGGTCACAGTGGTCCCAGTGATCCAAGTGGTCCCAGTGATCCAAGTGGTCCCAGTGATCCCAGTGGTCCCAGTGGTCCCAGTGATCCTAGTGATTCCAGGGGTCACAGTGATTCCAGTGGTCCCAGTGGTCACAGTGATCCCAGTGATTCCAGGGGTCACAGTGATCCCAGTGATTCCATTTGTCCCAGTGGTCCCAGTGATTCCAGGGGTCCCAGTGATCCTAGTGATTCCAGGGGTCACAGTGATTCCAGTGGTCCCAGTGGTCACAGTGATCCCAGTGATTCCAGGGGTCACAGTGATTCCAGTGGTCCCAGTGGTCACAGTGATCACAGTGATTCCAGGGGTCACAGTGGTCCCAGTGATCCTAGTGATTCCAGGGGTCACAGTGATCCCAGTGATCCCAGTGGTCACAGTGAACCCAGTGATTCCGGTGGTCCCAGTGATCCCAATGGTCCCAGTGATCACAGTGATTCTGACCTGTATAGGGCCTAACATCGTAAGATGACAACTCAATACGTATGTTTGTATGTATGTATCGATCTCTGCTCAAATATGATTCATTTGTTTATGATGCCATTCTTTTTATTGTTCATTCATTCATTCATTCTCTGTACAGAAATGCTGGTTTCATTTCCTCCTTCCACGGGCCAAACTCTCTCAAATAATAAACAATATGCATGCTGGCACGACATTTACTCCATTTGTGTTCTGTCTGCCTGTTTGTTCTTTTTAAAAAAGAAATGTTTCTTTGTTTATCTAAAACTATTGTTTTGGCTGACGTCTAATTCTTTTTGTTTTGGTTTCAAACACTTGACAGCTATCTGGCCACATCTCAGCTTCAGCCCACAGATGCCAGGAGGGCGTTCCCCTGTTTCGACGAACCGGATCTGAAAGCGACGTTCAATATATCCATCACATATCAAAGAGGTGAGTCTTGTTTGTTTTATCTGTTAATGTCTTCAGGGTCGTTCGTATGGGTGGACAAAACTAGGGGGGGGGTGGGGGGGGGGCTTATTGCAAAATGGGCTTCCTTACAAAAAAAAAAAAACAACATTCACCTTTCCCTAGGACCTTAGTACCAGTCTAGGTCCTCCCATCTCAGTCTCTCCGTATGCACCCCATCCCCGTCTCTGTCAAGGGCCCCCAATCACACTCTGTCTAAGGCCCCCCCATTAAAGTATCTGTCTAGGGCCCCCAATCTCACTCTGCCAAAGGCCCCCCCATTGAAGTATCTGTCTAGGGCCCCCCATTTAAGTATCTGTCTAGGGCCCCCATTGATGTATCTGTCTAGGGCCCCCATTGAAGTATCTGTCTAGGACCCCCATTGAAGTATCTGCCTAAGGCGCCCATTGAAGTATCTGTCTAGGGCCCCCATTGAAGTATCTGCCTAGGCCCCCCATTGAAGTATCTGTCTAGGGCCCCCCATTGAAGTATCTGCCTTGGGCCCCCATCCCAGTCTCTGTCTAGGGCCCCCGTTCCAATCTCTGCCTAACGCCATAAAAAAAATAGAAGGACTGCACTGATTGTATCAAACGAGACGCCTGTATCGATGAATTTAGTACTGTGGTTGTATCCTTCAAAAAAAAAAAAAACGAATGCCATTGGGCCCGAACTGGAATCAATAACAAGCCGTTAGTCACAGATGGTAAGTTACATACAGATACACACACGAAAACATACTGACATGAACGCAAACACACACACACATACACACACACACATTCTTTATTATGTTTATCTTTTTGTTTTAACTGCTCGGCTGTTGTCTTGTCAAGTGACATGGAACGCTGTTGTCTAGTCAAGTGACATGGGACGCTGTTGTCTAGTCAAGTGACATGGAACGCTGTTGTTGTCACCGTGACTGTAAAACTAGGGCCGTTTTCTGAAAGGGGCGACCCGACCACGTGTCCTGGGGAAGGGGAGGTGTGTGGCTTTCGGAATGTTATTATGTGTTTATTTTGCTGCAAAATGGGGGGGGGAGGGGGGAATGGTCATAGCCCCCCCCCCTGCGTTGTCATAGTTTATCAGGGGGCCCCAGGAATCATGTCTGCTCCCCTGATCAGTGAGTCTAACATCTTCGACTCACAAGTCTACTTTATTATGTAGAAGACACCTGCTGTGTCTCGTGTTGCTTCGTGCCAAGGGAGGTAATGTCTAAAGCAGCACATCATGCGAGTGGTTATTTATCTCTAGACAAGGGAGGTTACAGCAGGGAGTAGTTATCGTATTTAATGAAACTCTACAAGGAGTTCACTACCTTGGAGAAAAAATGATGTTTTTGTATTCATTGTTTGAAGTTATCTTATTTATAAATTCTCTTAGATTTCTGTAGTCTATTGAGATTATTATTAGGTGGGAAGCTGAAAATATTTTTACCGCATTTATTTTGTCTATGACCGTTGTTTTCCCCGCAGACTCGTTCTGCAGATTCAGACATACATTAGGATGGACAAATGGACAGAGAAACAAAGACACAGACACGAAGACAGATATACATACACGAACACATATGCAGATAAATAAATAAAAAAAATGTTTTTTTAACCAATATTTTTTTTTGTGCTTATTGTAGGATACACAGCTCTGTCCAACATGCCCGCTAAATCAACAAAAGTAATCGACTCCCAGTGGCAGGTGACCCAGTTCGATACCACCCCGGTCATGTCCACGTATCTGGTGGCAATCGTCGTGTCCGATCTGAAATCGAGGAACTTCACCTTCGATACCGACTACAAGAAATACGAGGTGAGGAGAGAAAACAAGGAACCCTAACTCTTCGCGATCAATTATATTTTCTTCTTCTGACTTGATCGCTAAGATAAGTAAACTTTGCTTGTCTCCCCTTGGACAACTTCGCGTGTCTCGCAAATGGACCTGCCCACTCCGATTAGGGAGAATGTCACACGGTGTTGGTTATATTATTGTCTCCCGGTTTATTTTGTCCCTACTTTCACAATACGCCCAAGTATAAATATTATATATATATATATCGAGCTTATAAGCTGTCGCTTTGTATTTGCATACTAGACGGTGTTTTGTGTATTTTTCTTTCCATTTTTCTGTGGTTCGATTTTTTTTTGACAAAGTTGTAGGCCTTTTCAGACAGGCTGATCGAGAGTCGCTTGAGGCCTTGAGCAGGGCCGTCAACTCGAACATATTTCTGGGAAACGTCGAGCTCAGATAGAAGCTTTACAACGAATTAGCAATGTATGGGTATTCGCAGGCCCACCGACAGAAATTTAGGGCCCCTGGGCAGGGCTGTCACAAGGCCCCCCCGTTCTGATAATAATATTTTCAAAAGTTGATTGCCCCCTGCGCCCCCTCCTCTCGCCGGCACTGGGTATTCGAGATATGAGTGGCCCAAGATGGAGGGATGGGCGAGAGGTGTACACCTGAGAGTCCCGAGTTCGATCCTCGATGAGAACCAAGGGAGAAAAGGAGCAAATGCTATTTTTATTTGTGTCATTAGAAAAAAAAAGAGTGTAAATTTGAGTTTGTTGTCGGGGGGGGGGGCACAACCGCGCTCGTCTGAGTTGCCCACCTTTAAATCCACCTCTGGCTGTTTATGGTACAGTAGTTAATGCGACACGTTGTGACATTTCTGTATGTGTTAAATTTTTACTCATAGAATTACATTGTGTCAAAACTTACTTATTATGTTTCTTCACGGGTTAGTTCGACATTTCTGCAGACTTTATCTGCTGACATTATCTGCTAGCATTATCTGCTGACATTATCTGCTGACATTATCTGCTGACATTATCTGCTGACATTATCTGCTAGCATTATCTGCTGACATTATCTGCTGACATTATCTGCTGACATTATCTGCTAGCATTATCTGCTGACATTATCTGCTGACATTATCTGCTGACATTATCTGCTGACATCATCTGCTGACATCATCTGCAGACATTATCTGCTAGCATTATCTGCTGACATTATCTGCTGACATTATCTGCTGACATTATCTGCTGACATTATCTGCTAGCATTATCTGCTGACATTATCTGCTGACATTATCTGCTGACATTATCTGCTGACATTATCTGCAGACATTATCTGCTAGCATTATCTGCTGACATTATCTGCTAGCATTATCTGCTGACATTATCTGCTAGCATTATCTGCTGACATTATCTGCTGACATTATCTGTAGACTTTATCTGCTGGCATTATCTGCAGACATTATCTGCTAGCATTATCTGCAGACTTTATCTGCTGACATTATCTGCTGACATTATCTGCTAGCATTATCTGCTGACATTATCTGCTGACATTATCTGCTGACATTATCTGCTGACATTATCTGCTAGCATTATCTGCTGACATTATCTGCTGACATTATCTGCTGGCATTATCTGCAGACATTATCTGCTAGCATTATCTGCTGACATTATCTGCTGACATTATCTGCAGACTTTATCTGCTGACATTATCTGCTAGCATTATCTGCAGACATTATCTGCTGGCATTATCTGCAGACTTTATCTGCTGACATTATCTGCTGACATTATCTGCTGACATTATCTGCTAGCATTATCTGCAGACATTATCTGCTGGCATTATCTGCAGACATTATCTGTTGACTTTATCTGCTGACATTATCTGCTGACATTATCTGTTGACTTTATCTGCTGACATTATCTGAATTATACAACAAAGAATGACAGGGTTAATAACAGTTTATTAACAACCATAAAAAGTATTCTGTGAAAATAATCATTTAATATATTTAAAAAATCTACACAAATAACGGTTCGTTGTAAATGGTCATTCAATGTTGTACTCTACACAAATAACAGTTCGTTGTAAATGGTCAATCAATGTTGTACTCTACACAAATAACAGTTCGTTGTAAATGGTCATTCAATGTTGTACTCTACATAAATAACAGTTCGTTGTAAATGGTCAATCAATGGTGTACTCTACACAAATAACAGTTCGTTGTAAATGGTCAATCAATGGTGTACTCTACACAAATAACGGTTCGTTGTAAATGGTCAATCATTGTTGTACTCTACACAAATAACGGTTCGTTGTAAATGGTCATCAATGTTGTACTCTACACATATAACAATTCGTTGTAAATGGTCATTCCATGTGCTCAGGTCTCGGGGATGTCCATGTAACACATAAATGCATAAAGTTTAAATTTTAGCAGACGTATCACATTTCTCCAGTCAATATCTGGGTGGTCTAAAAAAAAAATTGCTGTAGACATTTTGAAAGTGAAGCTTTGTCTACGACAATTTCAACAACCGTTTCTGTTTATTACACTTCAAGTGAGATTAATGTTGGCTTGACTCTTAAAAGTCTGTTACACCGTTAGCCAGGTGGAGGCTGCATTCCCCGATAATTTTACAATGTAGTCAGACCTGCCAATTTGCGTCGCTGTTTTTATGTTTATTACAGTGAGATTTAAAGTCCGATAAGCTTCGACACTGCAGTCCGAGTTTATTATTTAGTGCCCATTTATTTTATTTAAAGACATTAATGTCATAGAAAAAAAATGCCAGGCTGGCCGTTGTTCGTTGATTAATTCTAGATAATCAAATTTGTGATGGAAAACTCTTACAGTCTTGGCCTACTTAGATTACTAAATCTTGAGGAAATTTGTTTTTTTTATAGGTAAATTATTAACATGTGTGTGTTTGATATAAATATTGTGTTAACTCTGTGAACTATTTCGGATAATTTGGGGGTTTTTTTTACGCAATCTTTAGATATTAAAAAAAAATAGGCAAATAAAACGTAAGACATTCAAAAAATAGTGAAACAAACATTGCTGGGTTTAAAAGTAACAAGTTCTGTGTGGTAATGAAACAAACATTGCTAGGTTTAAAAGTAACAAGTTCTGTGTTGTAATGAAACAAACATTGCTGGGTTTAAAAGTAACAAGTTCTGTGTTGTAATGAAACAAACAATGCTGGGTTTAAAAGTAACAAGTTCTGTGTTGTAATGAAACAAACATTGCTGGGTTTAAAAGTAACAAGTTATGTGTTGTTTAGGACATTCAAAAAATACTGAAACAAACATTGATGGGTTTAAAAGTAACAAGTTCTGTGTTGTAATGAAACAAACATTGCTTGGTTTAAAAGTAACAAGTTCTGTGTTGTAATGAAACAAACATTGCTGGGTTTAAAAGTAACAAGTTCTGTGTTGTATAGGACATTCAAAAAATACTGAAACAAACATTAATGGGTTTAAAAGTAACAAGTTCTGTGTTGTAATGAAACAAACATTGCTGGGTTTAAAAGTAACAAGTTCTGTGTTGTAATGAAACAAACATTGCTGGGTTTAAACGTAACAAGTTATGTGTTGTAATGAAACAAACATTGCTGGGTTTAAAAGTAACAAGTTCTGTGTTGTAATGTTTTGAAGCTGAGGATGTGGGCGAGAGAGGACGCCTACAGGCAGACGGAACACGCCATGGAGTTCGCCATCGTGACTTACAAGTTTTTTACAGAATACTTCGCTACGCCAGACGTGGTGCCTAAAGCAGGTAACGAAACGAAATACTGCGCCAAGTTTGTGTTTTTTGTTGACATATGTCTTATCAGTCCGTTTATGTTTTTAGTAATGATAGCTTATTAAGATGTGTGTATGTAAAATAGAATTATTTTTTTTTACTTTTAAGTCCTGGGTTCGATCATCGGTGAGAACCACAATAATGTGTCCAGGTTCTGATGGGTTATAAGTCCTACAAGTCCACCCAGCTTTAAATGGGTACCTGACTTAAGTTGGGGAAGTAAAGGCTTCTGGGCGTTGTGCTATCCACACAACCCCTTCATATGCCGAGGTTACAGAAACAGATGAATTCTACACTTCATCTGCCCCTCATGGCCCCATACGGATAAGGGAACTTTAATTATTTTTATTTTTGTCAAATAATTTTACAGCTCTTTGTCTCAATGCATGTACATTCTCTGTAACAATATCTACATTTGTAACATTTGTAGCATTTGTACCATTTGTAACATTTGTAACAGTTGTAACATTTGTAACAGTTGTAACATTTGTACCATTTGTACCATTTGTTTTTTTTCTGCTTTTTAAGATCACGTAGCTGTGCCGGACTTTCTGGCAGGGGCGATGGAGAACTGGGGTCTGGTCATCTACCGGGAGACGTCCCTGTTGTATGACAAGCAGGTGTCATCGAGTCATGACAAGTTCACGGTCACTCTCATTGTGGCCCACGAGATAGCTCACACGGTAACCTCTTGATCTTGTGTTTACTGGGGGGGCACACAATGGTGGAGGGGGGTTCACAGTAGAGGGCACACAGTAGGGGCACACAGTAGGGGCACACCACTGGGAGGTCTGGCAAAGAAAGACAATTTTAGTATCATGTGTTGATACCTTGATGTGTTGATACCTTGATGTGTTGATACCTTGATGTGTTGATACCTTGATGTGTTGATACCTTGATTTGTTGAGTGTTGATACCTAGATGTGTTGAAACATAGATATATTGAAATCTAAATGTATTAATTCGAACAAACGTTGATTATCTAATTTAACATTAAAAAAAATGAAACGCCTTGCTAAACGTCTGAACAACAATCTTAGCTGCCCGCTCCCCATGGGAGGGAAAGGGGGTATGAAGTGCCACTGTAATATTTCATTGTTACATTAACTGTGTAAGCTATTGTTAACTTTTTCTTTCTGTTAACTTCAGTCCAATAGTTTATGTACTGTTGTTGTTTGTATCAATGAAGTTCCACCAATGTCCAGGACCGTCTTTACAGCACCCTCGCCCCATTCTCCGCCCCCAGACAAACCATAATGATGCCCCCCCCCCCCCGTGTGTCAGCCACGAAAAAAAGAAAATTAAATATATTTGATCGATTAGGATGGGGCCCCCACTCTACCCTGGGGGCCCTGGGAAAGTGTCTGGGCCAGCGTAAAGACGGCCCTGCTAGTGTTGGATGTATGAGTATTGTGTTCATCATGGGCGTGTCCGTTTCATTCCTCAAACAGTGGTTCGGGAACATGGTCACCATGACCTGGTGGGACGACCTGTGGCTGAACGAGGGGTTCGCCAGTCTGCTGATGTACCTGGCCATGGACCACGCCTACCCCCACTGGAACGTGGTAAGTGTGCCACCTATACCTCACGTTTTGATGCAGTGGCAATGAATTATTTCTGTCTCAAGTCTTGTCATGCGCTGAATCGGTCTAAAGTGTGATTGTTTCTAATCTAAACGAAACAAAAAAAAAACTGTCACAATTCTGTTCTTTCAGTTCGCACTGCAAGTTGTGGACCTGCTGACCACGATGGTCAAGGACGCGCTGACCACCTCCCACCCCGTGTCGTCACACATCATTGACCCCGATGAAATCCCGCAGCACTTCGACTCCATCTCTTACAGCAAGGTATGTCACGCGACCAACCCACCCCCTCCCCCACGCCTTGATGCCGCATTGATCATCTCCCCTCCCCCAGGCCTTGATAAAGCATTGATCATCACCCCTCCCCCAGGCCTTGATATCACATTGATCATCATAATTATTGCAGCACTCGTCAATATGATTTCATTATTTTTTAATAGCAATATTTGATTGACATAAATATAAATGAAAACTCTTCCTTAAAAATTAGCTCGACCCAAATTTACCGAGTGCTTCGCGCATTAAAGGGACTTCATCTGGCACCTCTAAGTACATGCAATGCAGGCCAAGATCCTGTCTGTACATTCACATGGTGATTTACCAAGAGTTTGGACATCCCATTCTGTCAATGAGTTTAAATAGTTGTGTTTGTTTGTCTCCTAATTCCCTAGGGTATGGCCATATTACGGATGATCACGGGATTTGCCGGAGCGGACAACTTCCGTGACGGAGTTCGCCGTTATGTGGAGAGGTATAAGTTCAAGAATGCCCGGATGTCGCAGCTGTGGGACACTTTGACTGAAGTAAGTTTTTAAAAAAAAATAAAAACAACTAGGTAGCAGATTAACGAAACGAAAGATAACTTCCCAGTTCAAACTAGTATTTGAATTCCCCTTAGCTCATCATGAATCAGGGCAGACGATGTGCAAAATTCATTTATGCAACTTCGACATATTGAGGCCGCCTTTACCTCCCCGTCTGATGTCAGGTGCCCATTTCAAGATGGATGGACTTGATGGACAATACATCAACTTTCCTCGGGCCCTGACCGAGGATCGAACATGGGACATGATTTAATTGACTCCCATGCTAATCGAACATTTCAATTGTTTTGAATGGCAGGTCGTTCTGATGGGTAGAAAACTATAAAATCACCTGGGCCCCCTACTGTATAAAGGGCCCCTTCCATAATGAATTTCTTTAAAGTTCTCGAGCAAAGCGGGGCCCCAAAAGAACATTCAATAACCTTAAGGGATTTACTGTTGTTAAGCAGCCCTGTGTTTAAAGACCCAATATTTGTGTTGACTGCAATAGTCTGCACATCATTAAATTTATTTTTATGTATATCTCTATGTGAACTAAGTCATAACTCTATGTGAACTAAGTCATATCTCTATGTGAACTAAGTCATAACTCTATGTGAACTAAGTCATAACTCTATGTGAACTAAGTCATAACTCTATGTGAACTAAGTCATAACTCTATGTAAACTAAGTCATAACTCTATGTGAACTAAGTCATAACTCTATGTAAACTAAGTCATATCTCTATGTGAACTAAGTCATAACTCTATGTGAACTAAGTCATAACTTTATGTAAACTAAGTCATAACTCTAAGTGAACTAAGTCATAACTCTATGTGAACTAAGTCATAACTCTGTGTGAACTAAGTCATAACTCTATGTGAACTAAGTCATAACTCTATGTCACCAAAGTCTGTCTGTTTATTCTATTCCCCCGTTTCTCTGTTCAAGTCTTTCAACAACAGTTTTGACGTGGGCCACATTATGGAGTCGTGGACGTGCCAGATGGGGTACCCTGTGGTCACTATAGTGGAAGGTGAAGGTCACTACACGCTGCACCAGGCTCGGTTCCTGCTGGACGAGGACGTCAAGAAGGAACACGAGACCAACGCCTCTGCAGGGTAAACAAAATTGTTTGATGTAATGACTGTGAGGGGCGTAAAGAGCGGGATGTGTGGTGTTAGTGGCAGTGGCGCCCCAAGGCAGAGGCGCCCCTCTGTGTACTCGCGTGGCCCTGTGCGAATGCGAAGCCGAGAGCCGTAGGGTAGGTTTTGTACGCAGATTATTGCGCCTAGCCCTACCCCCCTCTAACGGTGGCCCAGTCAGACGCGGTCCTTCCCAGGTGGGTCCGTACAGGCCTGGGGTGTATAGAACTGTGGTGCCCTCACACCGGCATAATAGTAGGAATGGTCAGGGGAGACAATCAGTGATTGACTGGTGATAGAATGAGAGATCAAGGAACACGTGCCTGGGTGCGTGTGTAGTGGACGAATGAACATGTGTACTAGTAGTTGATGTCCAGCTAGTGTTGAGACAGTTAGTGTACTATTAGTTGATGTCCAGCTAGTGTTGAGACAGTTAGTGTACTAGTAGTTGATGTCCAGCTAGTGTTGAGACAGTTAGTGTACTATTAGTTGATGTCCAGCTAGTGTTGGGACAGTTAGTGTACTAGTAGTAGATGACCAGCTAGTGTTGGGACAGTTAGTGTACTATTAGTTGATGTCCAGCTAGTGTTGAGACAGTTAGTGTACTAGTAGTTGATGTCCAGCTAGTGTTGAGACAGTTAGTGTACTATTAGTTGATGTCCAGCTAGTGTTGGGACAGTTAGTGTACTATTAGTTGATGTCCAGCTAGTGTTGGGACAGTTAGTGTAGTAGTAGATGACCAGCTAGTGTTGAGACAGTTAGTGTACTAGTAGTTGATGTCCAGCTATTGTTGAGACAGTTAGTGTACTAGTAGTTGATGTCCAGCTAGTGTTAAGACAGTTAGTGTACTAGTAGTTGATGTCCAGCTAGTGTTGAGACAGTTAGTGTACTATTAGTTGATGTCCAGCTAGTGTTGAGACAGTTAGTGTACTATTAGTTGATGTCCAGCTAGTGTTGAGACAGTTAGTGTACTAGTAGTTGATGTCCAGCTAGTGTTGAGACAGTTAGTGTACTAGTAGTTGATGTCCAGCTAGTGTTGAGACAGTTAGTGTACTATTAGTTAATGTCCAGCTAGTGTTGAGACAGTTAGTGTACTAGTAGTTGATGTCCAGCTAGTGTTGAGACAGTTAGTGTACTATTAGTTGATGTCCAGCTAGTGTTGAGACAGTTAGTGTACTAGTAGTTGATGTCCAGCTAGTGTTGGGACAGTTCGTGTACTAGTAGTTGATGTCCAGCTAGTGATGAGACAGTTAGTGTACTAGTAGTAGATGACCAGCTATTGTTGAGACAGTTAGTGTACTAGTAGTAGATGACCAGCTAGTGTTGAGACAGTTAGTGGTGGTCACTCGTAGGGAGAGGTGAATTGGCGTTATAGGAGACATATGTGGTTGTAATATTTTATTCAAGTTTTTGATCAAAGACTTATTGTATAATATATCGAGTTGGAGTTATTGTTCATTGTCACGTACTGAGTTTCTGTGTTATTTCTAAAATCTCTAGACAAGTGTGCGCAGAACCGTTGGCTAATGACGTATGTGGTTTAGTAACTTAAGCAACCTTACTTTTATAGTACAGTGATCTTTAAATAAACTAGTTTGCGTCACAGGTAGGATCAAATCAGCGCCCTCAGTAAACTAGTTCAGGGCGAAACATCAACTGTTGAAACGGAACAAAGCAACGAAAATCATAAGCGATCATTCCCCAAGGGACATAATCCCTGGCGGATAGAGAGTTGTCCTTGTACCTGCCCCTGTCCATGTACTATGAATGGACGGGTCATTTGGGGTCAGACAGTTGGCGGGTAACGGTACTAAAAATGTAATCGGCAGTCTAACTGTATGAACTTTGACATCTGCTCGGCAGTCTAACTGCATGAACTTTGACATCTGCCCGGCAGTCTAACTGTATGAACTTTGACATCTGCTCGGCAGTCTAACTGCATGAAGTTTGACATCTGCTCGGCAGTCTAACTGCATGAACTTTGACATCTGCCCGGCAGTCTAACTGCATGAACTTTGACATCTGCCCGGCAGTCTAACTGTATGAACTTTGACATCTGCCCGGCAGTCTAACTGCATGAACTTTGACATCTGCTCGGCAGTCTAACTGCATGAACTTTGACATCTGCTCGGCAGTCTAACTGCATGAACTTTGACATCCGCTCGGCAGTCTAACTGCATGAACTTTGACATCCGCTCGGCAGTCTAACTGCATGAACTTTGACATCTGCTCGGCAGTCTAACTGCATGAACTTTGACATCTGCTCGGCAGTCTAACTGCATGAAGTTTGACATCTGCTCGGCAGTCTAACTGCATGAAATTTGACATCTGCTCGGCTGTCTAACTGCATGAACTTTGACATCTGCTCGGCAGTCTAACTGCATGAACTTTGACATCCGCTCGGCAGTCTAACTGCATGAACTTTGACATCTGCTCGGCAGTCTAACTGCATGAACTTTGACATCTGCTCGGCTGTCTAACTGCATGAACTTTGACATCTGCTCGGCAGTCTAACTGCAAGAATTTGGACATCTGCTCGGCAGTCTAACTGCAAGAATTTGGACATCTTTAAAGCAAAGAAGCAGAATGACTTTAACGACTTGGCCGTTGGGGGGAGAGTTAATCCCCGATGATCCAATGGTCAGACATTATCATGTGGTCAAGATTTGCTAGCGTCGGACCTGCAGTTATTATATCAGGCACACCAGTCTACACTGGCTTAAAGTAAAAGACAATGATGTCATATACACCAACAATATGAACATGTTGGGGTGCTTCATGTTCACTGGCCAACTCATCCCACACAACAACACTGACCTGTACAGTAAACAATGTTGCTTCGGTCACAACACTGACCTGTGCAGTAAACAATGTTGCTTCGGTCACAACACTGACCTGTGCAGTAAACAATGTTGCTTCGGTCACAACACTGACCTGTGCAGTAAACAATGTTGCTTCGGTCACAACACTGACCTGTACAGTAAACAATGTTGCTTCGGTCACAACACTGACCTGTGCAGTAAACAATGTTGCTTCGGTCACAACACTGACCTGTACAGTAAACAATGTTGCTTCGGTCAGTTTTCAGTGATAATACACCTGCTTCAAAATAAAACTGATGTTTAATAAGAACTTTCTAAATGTGATTTAAAATTGCCTTGCTAATATTATTTTTCTCATTTCCCATCAGTTACAAATGGAACATTCCATTCACTTACGTCACACAGAAACAACCAAATTTGAAAAAGACGGTTTGGCTCAATTTCACTTCTGGTAAGCAGACGTATATTGCGTTGTTTATATTTGATAAGTTAGTAAAAAAAAAATAAACATTGAAAACAAAATATCAAACCAAGATATAAAAGAAAAACAACTAATAGTCTTTGTAGATAAAAATCTATGGGTACAGAATAACGCATTGGTCTACATGTTATCTGTTGCTACGAATGTATTTATTTATGTAATTCTTGTTGTTTAACCAGCCACCGTACATGAACACAATGATGGCTGGATGCTCGGGAACTACGAGTTCATGGGATATTACCGGGTGATGTACACCAGTAAAATGTGGAGGCTATTGGCGCACCAACTGGTGCAGGATCACACTGTAAGTAGTTTGACCACTACACATAGTGTTGTAATGTGGAGGCTATTGGCACACCAACTGGTGCAGGATCACACTGTAAGTAGTTTGACCACTACACATAGTGTTGTAATGTGGAGGCTATTGGCACACCAACTGGTGCAGGATCACACTGTAAGTAGTTTGACCACTACACATAGTGTTGTAATGTGGAGGCTATTGGCACACCAACTGGTGCAGGATCACACTGTAAGTAGTTTAAAACTTACACAGAACCAGTGGCGTAGCGTGGGCTTTCGTCGCATGGGGCCGACCGGAAATTTGCCGCCCCTCTATTTAGTTATTCTTAACTAAATTTAACTATTCTTAACTATTTGCCGCTTCTTTGGATACGCCGCCCGGGGCCATGGCCCCCCTCGGCACCCCCCCTCGCTACGCCACTGCACAGAACGTTGTCTGCCAACCAGACGGTCCCCAGTTCTAATCCTGGTGAGTGCCTAAACAATTTTAGTGCCCGATCGATGTCCACTGGTGAACTCTCGCTTTATCAGAACCCCGTTGGTTTGTATGTCGGGTGTTTTAAGGTCAGCTTCAATTATAACATGATCACACAGTGTCCTAGGTTTCGATGTTTTACCGCCTTATCACACAGTAGGCAGTGCCGAACCTAGGGATTTGGGGACCCGGGGGGGGCTTGGCCTCTTTGGGGGTCCCTGCATTTTGACATTCGACATCATGAGATTAGATAATGAACTTAATATTTAATGTAAAAAAAAACGTTTGGGGACCCCCCTCATGCTGGGGCCCGGGGGGGACTTCCGAATTAAGACCCCCTTCCCCCACCCTAAGTACGCCTCTGGCAGTAGGTGAGCTTCCCACAGGGATTTCCTGATACGAAAAACAAAGGAAACAAAAAAATACAAAATATTGTTTGTAGAACTTGATTTATGTGTATTCTATCGGTTAGGCTGGCACAGTTCTCGGGTAAATAAAATCATTTCGAGGATCCATTACGGAGTCACGCACACACTTTGAGGGAACATTATATTACATTGATGACAACAATAGCACGGCCAGTCCTGTCCACTACATATATAATCATACAGAACGCTCATTGTCAATTCCAAATGGATTTTTTTCAAAAGCCTTGGGATGCCAGAAAATATCCCTGTCTCGCTAAACATAAGATGCAGGCATGACCAAAAAAATTCCTTTCTATTCTTTTAGAATTTCGGGACTTTGGTAAAATCTTATTTATACCTATTTGCCATCCCTATTATCAGAAGAAAAGAAAATTTTGAATTTGAACAAGATTACTATTTTTTATTATACTTTTGCTGACTTTAAGCCTGAATTATTAAACTTTTAGTTCTATCAGGACAAAGATTTTGACAAAGTATAACTCCATTCGGATCTTTAAAAAAAAAATAACTTGCTATAGATAAAAATAAATACATACAATAAACACTCCCCATTTCCCACAAACTATTTCTACGTAACCGGCACTATTTTGTTGTCTTCTTTTAAAGATGCAAGAGTTATCTCCCCTGTAATTTATTTTGTTGTACTGGGTTAAAATGTCTGTAATCTACAGGTAACTTTGACTAACTTAATAAAATATTTGAGAGTGTATTAATGTAGTTTAATTATAATCATTAGCTTAGAATTATTTGCGAGCAATCTTACTATTTATGTCATTTGATACACATTAAGACCTTTGCATTAATCCATTAAGATATTAACAAACAATTTATTTCGTGGATGGACTGTCGTGAACAATGAATTACCGTGTCGTAATTTCTATTGCTAAGATTGTAAATATCAGACTCATTACATGTCCGAAATGTTTTAAAAGTTGTTTGTTTAAAAGTCATATTTATATTGTAACAAATACAGATAATAAGTAGCCCCAAAGAAAGCTTACATTTTGTAAGTTAGCAGTTTTAAAAAAATGTTTCTATGTCTGATCTCCAGGTTTTCCCAGAGTCTAACAGAGCTGTCATAATTGGAGATGCCTTTGCTTTTTCTAGGTAAGAAAAATGTATGAAGTTAGGAGTAAAAAAATATTGTTTAAAAAACAAGAGCATATTTCTTTCAGGGCCTAAGGGCAAGGCTGAATGCTTATTAGCTAAATGGTTAATCATGTTCTGTAAATGGTACACAAATATCCGCTGAGCTATAAAAAAAAATCATGAAATACAATTTGAATCAATTTCTTATTTATTATTGTTATTTTTCCCATTTAGAGCCAATATGCTGGATTATGACGTGGCGCTGAATCTGACAAGATACTTGAGCAAAGAACAGAGCTCTATTCCATGGGAAGCTTTCCTGCACTCCATTGAGTTTTTAAAAGGAATGATCGCAAACAGTGAAGCTTTCACGCCTCTGCAGGTAAATAATCAGATATTTGCAAGGAGATAATGTCACTTTTTATGAGTAACCAGGACAAATTTAATTTATATTAGTTTAGCTGAAGTATATGAACAATCGATACATATTGACAATTATTGATATTGACAATTATTGATATTGACAATTATTGATATTGACAATTATACATATTGACAATTATACATATTGACAATTATTGATATTGACAATTATTGATATTGTTTGTTTTTTTGATAAAAATCCTACTTTTTACAGCTACAATTTTTTTACTTAAAATTTGTCATGAAGAAAAAAAAATTAGTTAGTTTAAATTCATGCTCATGCTAAAAATTAAATTCTTGCTTTTTTTCCACAATAAAGTAATTTGTAATTTTTCTCAAAGAAAAACAAAAACAACTGAGATAACTATTTGAGAAACATGTGATTCCTCTCTCCTCCTAGCAATACCTGAAGACGTTGGTTGCACCTGTGTTTGAGCTGGTTGGGGCCTCTGATAAAGGAGAGCTCCCAGAAAAGTAAGATCTTGCATTATAATTAATAATTTATTATATAAGATGGTTCCGCCTTTGCATTTTAATAATGAAATATAATTCTGCCTATTGTTGTCATTACGTCAGATATTTACGACGCGTCATTCTGTCGCTGGCCTGTGATGTGGGAGTAGAAAAGGCAGTAGAGTACGCCAAGTCTATGTTTGCAAACTGGATGAAACATGACACGAGGTAACCTAATGGAATTCCTTTTAAAATCAAATAGATTTCTTCTATGTGGTATGCTATATACAGAACACTCTTGTAGTATAGAAATATAGGGAACTTCACTAATTATATTTGACTTCATTAGAAGCTAAAGCTAATTTTAAAACAAGTAAAGATGACAGTAAAGATATTTTGGCCTGTTTAGAATAAAAATCTAAATTTGTCTGAATATGCAATGTTTCAAACCAAATTATAAATGGCTCTGTAGGTTTTCTTAAAATGATAAATAACAGGACGGATGGTTATGACGTCATTCGATCGATAGTGAGAACCAAGGAAAATTTTCTGGTCATAGTGAAATTTCCCTTTTTGTCTCCCCTGGTGCCTCCACAGCCATTACACTCTCAGCTGTGTTGGGAATGAAAGAAGGGGGACAACTAATATTTTAAAAATTTAACAAGTTATTGTTCTTCTACCCGCACTATTCCCGACAATAGCCATGGCTGCTTGAATAATGTCCTATCAGCTTCATCTGTCCGAATGGCCTACAGGTCTCTTGGTATAGTTCACCATGCTAGGTCAAGCATATTCTTAACACAATTTAAAATTTATTAGTAAAACTTTTTCATTTTAAATTTTTGAAGACTTCCCCCAGACCTGTCCATGGTGATATACTCTGTGGGCATCCGAGAAGGAGACTCAACTGAGTGGGACTATGTGTGGAGTAAGAAATCAGGGACCATGGTGGCTAGTGAAGAGAACATCATGATGGAGAGTCTAGTGTACACGCAGAAACCATGGCTGCTCTGGAGGTGAGCTCACATCTTACTCTATTAAGTGGCTTTATGTTCATCTGGGGACGAGTGGTCGTTCGGTGCAGAGCGCTTGACTGTCAACCGTAAGGTCCTGGGTTCGAATCTCAGTGAGAACCTTGGGATTTTTCCAGGTCCTGGTGAAGTCCCCAAGTCCACCCAGCTTTAAATGGGTCAACCTGAGAGTCCTGGGTTCGATCCTCGGTGAGAATCATGGGAATTTCGCCAGGTGAAATGTGTTTCAAAGTCTTCCCACAAGTCCAACCAGCTTTAAATGGGTCACCTGACTTTAAGTTGGGGAAGTAAAGGTGGCTGGGCGTTATGCTAACCACACGATCCCTTCATATGCCGAGGTTATAGAAACAGATGAATTCTACACTTCATCTGCCCAGATGGCCCTAACCTTTTTTTTTTATGTTCATCTGCATAATTTCCTGGCGGTTGTGTATTTTTTTATGGAGATGATTTGTTAATATCCATAGAGTGCTGGGTACGGTTTTATCACATTCATAACAGTTTCACAATATGATGTAGTATGTGAACTTATGGGTGGCTGAGCGGTGTTGGGCACTTGACTGTCACCCTGAGAGTCCCAGCTTAGAACCAAGGTCATTGTAAAAGTGGAAGAAAGTCCACCCATCTTAAAATGGGTCACTGACTTAAGTTAGGTAAGTAAAGGTGGCTGGTGATTGTGCAAGCCACACAATCCCATTATATGCAGTGGGTACAGAAACAGTTGAATTTTACACTTCATCAGGGAATTTTACCTATCAGTATAATAACATCCATAATTTGTTGATAACATCCATAATTTGTTGATAACATCCATAATTAAAATTCATAACTTATGTTTTTTTTTGTTGGTCTTGTGGATTACAATTATTTGTTTTATTTCCTGGCCACTTGCTTGGGGACTCCAAGATAAACAACTATTTACTTTTTATTTTTGGATGTTGATGGAGCCCCGGCAACTCTGGTTTGACCGTGGGCCCTTAAAGCTTTATTGCTTATTGGGTCAGTACAAGTAATGCCATTATCCAATCAAATTATAAGAAAAACTTTTTCATTATAATGAATACTAATTTACTACGTCAGGTACATCCAGTGGCTGCTGGACCCGTCTAAAATCAAGTCTCAGGATGTTCGTGTTGTGATTGGCTACTTCTCTAAAACACCGTTATCTCGAATGGTGGCTATACAGTTCGTCATGAGCCACTGGAATGAACTGGTTTCAAAGTACGTTCATGATTTTATATAGTTTATAACTTTATATTTTGGATGGCAAGCTATGGCCAAATCCAGCCCACCAGTCTGTTCACTCTGGATTCAGACTGGAGCACAACATTAGCCAATCAGGCTAATTTACCTTTGATTTATATTTGTTCATGTCAATACTCCATCTATCTGCACTTGTCTGTCCTGCTTGTCTGTCAAATTTACTAGCCCGATGTAACTGTTCACTTTTTTTATGTCCAAATGCTGGTAATGTAATTCAATTAAATATTTTCAAAAAGGCGAAGAACCAATGAATTCTGGGTAAATTTGCATTTGCTATCTATGAATGTTTTGTAATCTTGACATGTATTTCAAAGTTGACTTGCATGGAAATTTTTTTTTAAATTTGGAATAACTGCTCTATAAAATATACCGTCATAAATTAATTTTGTTTTCTTTTTACATATAGCTAATTTAACCCCTATAACCCTTGGAGAAATATATTCTATTCAGCTTTTTAGCCACATTATATTTGCAGATGTACTTTGCATGTTGTTAATATTTTTTATGTTTTTTATTTCAGATTTAGCACAGATCAGTTCATATTGAGAGACATTATCCAGGAAGTGACATCATTTGTAAATACTGAGTTTCAATTAAAACAGGTAAATCACATGCAAGAAATTATTACATTTTTAGTAAAAGAAAACTCTCTAACCATTTTAAAATTAAATATTTTTTTAGAAACTAATAGAGTTAAAATAGCGATAATATTTTAAACTGTCATTTTAACTGGAAATTTTAAAAAATGGGTCAAGAAATGAAATGTTTCTTCGAGTCACACTGGACCCCTTCACAGTTGATCAGAGAAAAATCCTGGCATTCACTGCGGGGCTTTCTGGTTGGCACATGTGAACCCTAAGACACTGTTATCCCTTATATTATACATCAGTGCTAAATGTCTATGTGCTATAAGTCTGTGGTTTATCTGAATGGTCTAAATCTCAATGTTTTCCAAATCACCATGTTGCCTGTATACTTGTAAATATATTTTCAAAATGATAATGTATTTTGCATTTTATTACCTTGTAATTATGATGTAGATTGTTGTATATCTTAAGAAAAGCTTTTCTCCCCATATAAAATTAATTTACTTGCATATTTGCATGTTTATGTTATGTAATAAAATATTAATAACATTTGGTTACTGTAGCCTAAATTATTTTGTCTTCTTTCTCTAAGTTTGAAACAATATTTCAAGAAAATACTCCAAAAGTGGCGAGCAAGTCAGTGGAAAATGCCCTAGCACTTATCAAGTAAGTTAACAGAGCATGGTGGTTTGATTTTTAAAAAAAAATAATGTTGACTATTTGGGTTTAATTATTTTGTTTTATTTAAGAAAGAAATAATCTTCACTATATTATTATTAAATTATTTTGTTTTATTTAAGAAAGAAATATTCTTCACTATATTATTATTAAATTATTTTGTTTTATTTAAGAAAGAAATATTCTTCACTATATTATTATTAAATTATTTTGTTTTCCCAAAATGCATCAATGAAATCATTTTAAATATATTCACAATCAGGGCCAACATTGGGTGGATGAAAACAAATTATAACAAAATCACTAACTGGCTGGACCAGCAAAAACACTGAAGGTTAAACAGACGATAAAAGAACGGAAGTGTTGATAGAAAACTTGTGAAAATCATCACCATTGAATTTAAAGAGGACACAAGTGTTTTGGTCAGTTACTGAAAAAATAATTCATGCTAGGATTCATTTGGAACGATGCTGCTAGCTGATGAAGTAACTGATGTGGATGGTTTTGTTAAATCCTACATCCATCTCCTACATGGGATCATTATAGACTGAAGAAACAATTGGAGTGAAAAGCTCCTGGAGGAAGAGATGGTGGCATTGGGAGTGTGTCAAAGACAAACCAAAATAAATTATATTTGGCTTATGGTTTGAGAAATAGAAAGAAATGGTGTGGGAATGATTATGTTAATTTATTCCAACTTCGGCCATGAATGGAAACTTTGAGGATTAACTATTTATGTGTTTTTTTTAAAATTGTATTTTCATTACATTTCTATTTTTATAATATTTACATAAATCTGTGAATGACAGTATGGTTTTCTGGTTTTCTCAGTTGTGAATGTGATAAATAAATATGTAAAAAAAAATATTGATGATGTAAATAATTTCTACAGTTGAATGTTCATGTCATATTTTGCCAATTTTTTTTTGGCAATAGCTGTTGTAGACATTGTTTCTGCTGCCATAAATCAAAAGTTTTTTTTGTGATTAACTTGGTCCATTGTTTTATTTTAACATTAGTTGTGTGAGTTTTAATTTTCAGCCTGACATATATAATAAATCAGCCTGACATATATAATAAATCAGCCTGATGTACATTTTGAAAAACAATAACAACAACAACAGGCGTGGTAAAACTGAAACTTGTGTTAGATTGGATGATTCTGTTTTGGACTTTGCTGTTTATTATTTTCATAGTAACTATCCTCGTTTATCCTCTTAATGACCACGCCCTCTCACAGACATTTTTTTATACATTCCCCTGTGACAGAATTTTTTAAATCTACTTTTCTATTTCAAATATTTTTTTTTGTAATTTCACCAATTTTATAAATCTTAAATTATTACAGAGTCCGTACAGTACATTCAATTTTTTTTTTTTCTTCCTTTCAGAATTTAATTTCATTTTTTTTGTTAAATCATTGTTTCTTTAGACACTAAAGTTTGAACAGTTTGTGACATGTTGAGGCATTTCCAGCTACAAGTTATTTCAGCATTATCATTATTCAACATACTGCTCTGCTGATAACTTAACATTGTTCATTTTTAGGCAGCCATCAGCATTTCGGGTTAACAGTTGAAATGACATTCTTAAATCTTGACATTCTTAAATCTTGACATTCTTAAATCTTGACATTCTTAAATCTGACATTCTTAAATCTTGACATTCTTAAATCTAACAATCTACTTTTTACTTACTTGATCAGGCATGACATTTGAAGCTTACAAATCTGTAATTATAATCATTACAAATCTGTAATTATAATCATTATAAATCTGTAGGACATATAAGACTCAACACAGCTACCTCAAAGTTTGAGACAAACCAAAAGTAGGAATTGGAAAATAAGGCAATTTAAAAAAATGCTAAAAATCAGTTTTTTGAAATGAAACAATATATCATGAAGTCAACCCAATTATTTCCATTTAGCAAATTGTGCACAACATGTGTGCCTTCTTCATTATTTGCTTATTTGTAGCCCAAATATTTTTTTAAATGATTATTTAGTTATTCTATGATTTTTACTCTAGCTTTTCTCAGTTGCCAGTCATTATTGAAATGTCTTCCTGTACAACTTTTTGAATCATTCTTTTCATTTCATATATTTGTACTCAAACAAGTTTGACATAACATTCTATCTAATAGGCATAATAAACCAACTTGTATAATTCACAAAAGAGTTCACTTTAATTATAAAAGTTCAGTTGAGCATTAGCGATGTGAGTCTCTAGTTGTGGTACATCAATCGGTTTTAAAATATCAAACTAAATAGTGGGCCCCTGATGCATGCTGGGAACCAATTCTTTCAGACCCAGTTCACCTCTGTGTATACAGTCAAAGGTGGTTCTTGTAGACTTAACATACATGAGTCAAAGGAATTTCTTGAATTCTATACACGAGTCAACGGAAGTTCTTGAAGTCTTTATACTAGTCAATCTTATCATCTGAACCCAGTCTAAACTGTTACAGGTCCATGATATCTATTTACAAATAGAGATGTTATGAATTGAGAAATTTTTACAAAACTTCATTTTGCATTTTAACAAAAGCCTCTTTTTACCAGTTGTGAATGGAATGGTACTGTGGTACTGCAGTACAGTGGGCTGTGGTACTGCGGGCTGTGGTACTGCAGTACTGTGGGCTGTGATGCTGCGGTACTGTGGGCTGTGGTACTCCGGGTTGTGTGGCCACACATGGAGCCAAACTAGGGAGGGGCGCAGTAATAGTGATTTTAAATGATTTTGTAATTTACCAAAAGCAGTGTTATCACTCTTTAAAAAAAATGACAAACTCAAGTTGGTTTAGTAAAAAAACCCAAGGTCAGTTTTCTGTTCTTTTGAATATAAAATGGAAAATAAAACAAAAGTAGTTCACATGTAACTTCATTGGTGGCTGTAAGGTCATCTGAATAATTAGTTGGTGGCTGTAAGTTCATCTGAATAATTAGTTGGTGGCTGTAAGTTCATCTGAATAATTTCTTGGTGGTTGTATAGTTAGCATGGATATTTTTTTAGGGAGATAATCAGCTGGCGGTGGTGACAGATGTGGTCGGCACACAACACACTTCCACTCTGTCCCACTCAAGCACACCTTCTCAGGGTGGGGGGGTTCAGGCCCCTTACACCCTCCCTGCTGGTCTGGGCAGGTCTAAAAACCCTTTTTTCTGCCATCCCTGCAGACGTTAGTGGGAACACTCACCCCGCCTCATGCTCGGTAGGCATGGCAGACACGCATCAGCGCCACCAACGGTGCTGGTGTGGTAGGCACACTAACCCTATCATGCTGGGCAATGGCGGCATGAAAAAAAAATACATCAATTCTAGAGAGGAAGCTCTTAGTTTGCGATTTTGAACATATAAAATTGGTAATCTGCAAAAACTATTCTGGACAAGTAGTTATTAAAATATTTGGCTACCTGTACAAGTAGTCATTAAAATATTTGGCTACCTGTACAAGTAGTTATTAAAATATTTGGCTACCTGTATCAAATCAACTGGCGACGATCATTGTGAGGACCACTAAAATAGTAAAATGAAATGAATGCGTTGAATAATTTCGAGATAAAATGTTTTATTAAAAAATTAAGGACCACATTGTTATTTCACTTGGTCATTTCATATTCGATCATATTCACAATTCGACATGAGGCATGTTATGTTGCTACATATCCACACAATCAGTGAATAAAACGTATTCAACAAAGGAAGGTTCAATTGTAATGGGAAATATCATATGGTGATATCTGGGCCGGCTTTACGAATTGCGGGGCCCCTCTTAAATTTTTTTCTACAATAGTGATATGCAAAATGTAAATTGCGGGGCCCCTGCCAGTCGAGGGACCCCTGCCAGGCGCGGGGCCCAACTTGAAGCAATGGGTCAAGTGGGCCCGGGGCCGGCCCTGGGTGGCATGGACAGCAATAATAAATATTTTAACTAGATCTCTACGAGGAAACATTCATCTAGGATGTGTTGAATCACATTGAAACAGACACTCACATTGTACTGGAGGAGATTTTGATTCGTTTCGGGTGGACGGAGCTTTCCCACGCTCCATCCCATCATGGACAAAATCCAGATAGGGGTAAACTTCAGTGAAAGAACAGAATGGTGTTCAATTTTTTGCATACATTCTTTATATGTCAATGAATATCTCCGCTCCCTTCGTTCGTTGACATTTAGAGGTAACTGACAGTGACATATAGTGGCAACTGACAGTGACATATAGAGGTAACTGACAGTGACATATAGAAGTAACTGACAGTGACATTTAGAGGTAACTGACAGTGACATTTATTTCTGAGGCCAATTAAACTAGTTGACGGTTTGGTTTATCTGGTCATTGAGCTCTACTGCTTTCCATTCATCCGTAGAATTATTTTACTTTGAGCCACAATATCAGGCGCTCATTCATCGAATCATCACTCAATAATTTACCAGACGTATATCAAGCTTCAGTGTAATAACATTGTGGGGTTCAATTGAAGCATAACGTGATTATAAACAAATGTTGTGACATATTCTTCTGACTGTCGATTTAGGTGAAGTGGGCCCATCCAAGACGTGGACCTCGGGGAAGTGGGCCCATCCAAAACGTGGACCTCGAGGAAATGGGCCCACCAAAGACTTCGACCATCACCAAATGACATACCTATGTGCGGTTTATAACGAGGCTACTCCGACTATACCAAGTTAGCATTCATTATGAGCCCCTGGAAGGGAGGGGGGAGCACAGCTTGCACGGGTACAACCCGTCCAACCATTCAACGTTACCTATATAAGTAGACTACATTACAATAAAATGGTGGTATTCAATTCATGCATACACCGTTTAACATGCCAATATTTCCCTTTATTCCCTCCTCTCGTCTCTTCTATCAGAGGTGGTTGCATCTGTCTGTCTCTTTTCATTCTCCTTAAAAATATTTCATTTATCGGGTAACAACCAGGGGGGGGGGGCCCTAGTTATATTCCCAATCAGCATTCAAAAGGGGGCCCTGGTTAGAGCAGAAATATGGTAATTATATGTCTAGATCTATTTGTCCACTGGTGTAAAATTTGTTGTTCTTCTGTCAAGTTTATTCAATGAAAAACATATAAAAGTTAAAAGTAAAATATAGAAGTCAAGGGCAATAATTCTCAACAGTTTAGCTGATTATGTGACTTGGGATGAGTTATTGTGGGCCTTTAAAGTTTTTTAACCAAACAAAATGACATGCAAAATGTACTGTGTCCTTCCCCATACTATTAATTCTCGATTTCAGAAGACACAAAGAGTTAGGAGTTAGCGGTGAAAATTCACAGAGAAACCTAACAATCTGATAAACGAAGGTTGATTTCGTTCTGGAGAAATCATCAGCACATGCATTATTGTTTTTTCTATGGTACAAACAAAAGTGTTTCAATGTTTACTCAATTGTGTTGAAAATATGAGAAACAAATTGAGAAAGCTGCCGTAAAATTTAATTTAATGCCAAAACCCAAAATAGTTCTTGAACTTTCTTTTCATTGGTATTTCTTCGGTCTCATGGATATTAAAAGGTGGGAAAAAAAATTCGGTTAGAAAATTTTCCTTTGAGTTTTTTATAAGTTTATTTGTTTTATGAAATTTTCTTAAAAGTAAGAAATATTTCCAAATTATGGTATTAATTCTTATTTACATATATTTATAACGTACGTCCACATAAAATCAATAATTGAAACTGAATAGCATAATTTTTTTCTAGTAAATTTATAGGACACTAAAGTTAGCTGATGACATTACCAATAAATTTCATGAACTTCACCAAGAGACATGTTCTGTTACAATTAGAATATATTTTAAAATTATATTTTTATTTCAAAATTAAAAACAAAAACACAAAACATGTTTTAAAAATACAAACTGTAAACCATCATGGATGACATTGTATGAAATATTTATTAGAATGACTTTAAATAAATTGAGCCTTACTTTATCATAATAAGACACTAGATTGATACAATTTAAATTAATCACACAAGTTCAAGACACTAGATTGATACAATTTAAATTAATCACACAAGTTCAAGACACTAGATTGATACAATTTAAATTAATCACACAAGTTCAAGACACTAGATTGATACAATTTAAATTAATCACACAAGTTCAAGACACTCGATTGATACAATTTTAATTAATCACACAAGTTCAAGACACTCGATTGATACAATTTAAATTAATCACACAAGTTCAAGACACTAGATTGATACAATTTAAATTAATCACACAAGTTCAAGACACTAGATTGATACAATTTAAATTAATCACACAAGTTCAAGACACTAGATTGATACAATTTAAATTAATCACACAAGTTCAAGACACTAGATTGATACAATTTAAATTAATCACACAAGTTCAAGATACTAGATTGATACAATTTAAATTAATCACACAAGTTCAAGACACTCGATTGATACAATTTAAATTAATCAGACAAGTTCAAGACACTCGATTGATACAATTTAAATTAATCACACAAGTTCAAGACACTAGATTGATACAATTTAAATTAATCACACAAGTTCAAGATACTAGATTGATACAATTTAAATTAATCACACAAGTTCAAGACACTCGATTGATACAATTTAAATTAATCAGACAAGTTCAAGACACTCGATTGATACAATTTAAATTAATCACACAAGTTCAAGGTCGAGTAAGATGCCAACATGTTTCCTTAATATATTCGGACTGAAGGCTGGCACCATGAATACATTCAAGTCATTTAATACTCTTATTGAACATTGGGAAATGTATTGCAACAAAATCAAACAGAAAATGAAATCATAAAAAATAAAGTTGTCTTTTTTTTTTCTTTTTATGTTGCGGAGAGAGAGTTGGGTTCAGGGAGAGTTGGGTTCATGGAGAGTTGGGTTCAGGGAGAGTTGGGTTCAGGGAGAGTTGGGTTCAATATTGAAACGAAAGAAAAAAAATAACGTAATAGGTACAGTTGTAAAAACAGTTATAGTTACAATTCAACAACATATTTCTGTTTAAATGAAAGTTCCACTAAATCATTTTCTGCATATAGTGGAGGGGGGGGGGCGGGGTAAAATTAATTAAGCACTAATATCTCATGAACTTTTGAATGATATAAAATAAAAAGAAATAAACTTACATCGGTGACAGGTACAAAAAAATTTAAGTGAGACTTTGAATGAGTGAACAAACCCAGACCAAGCATATATGTACACATTAGAAAAATTCAATTGTAAACACTTCACAGAATGAAATTGGAAAAAGTCTATGTGCTAAAAAGACAAATGAACTGAATTTTTTGTAACAGTGCTGGAAATTTTATAGACATTTTGTAATGTGATAACATTTCTTAATTCCTAAATACAGCAAGTTTGGAGTGATTTCGACAGATTGATAGTTAAGTCACAACCAAAAAACTCCTGTGCGTAAAGTATTTTTGAGAATACTATGACCAGTACATAGTACATGTACCAGGGTGAGAATCAATAGCAATTGGTTGGTGATCTAAAATATTTGCCAAAGTGTTAGGGACCTAAAAGTAAAGGCAGTTGGACATTAGGCTGACCACACAATCCCAATACAAGCCATGGTCACAGAAACACTAATATTCTGCATTTCATCTGCCCCCATGGCTCTTTAGGGCCAAGGGAACTTTACTTACTTACTCACTTGTGAGCTTTATATCATAACTTCAAGATTAGAGAATATACAAGGGTGGCTAGGAGTGAGGTCCTGTGATCTGCATTTAGTTTTTTTTTCTTTTAATTTAAAAAAAATCCTACCCAGAGAAGTCGTCAATTTAATAAAAGTTGGTGATGAAATAAAAACTGATTCATGAAGTATCCAACCTTAGACTCTAATACAGCCATGAAGGTCTGAAAGTTGAATACAGCCATGAAGGTCTGAAAGTTGAATACAGCCATCAAGGTCTGAAAGTTGAATCCAGCCATCAGTTCCAATGTACAATTAGAAGGGAGTCAAATGTTTTACAGCTGAACAAAGGCAAAGAGGAATGGCTAAGTGCAGTGTTCACACTAAAGATTGCAACAGTTCATCAGCAGACGACATTTTAAAACTTTGCACCTGGGACTTGAGAAAAAAACTTTTTAAGGCGTTGTTGGCGTTAACTGTCAACAACCAAAAAAAAAACAAACAATCAAGCAAATAAAAATTCTTCCACCAGTAAACAAAACAAATTATTAAATATAAACTATATACACATGGTGAACAAATGTACCTTACTTTTAGCTTTTGGTAAAAAAAAAAAAATACACATGAAAATGGGACAAAATTATACAATCAACAAGAAGTAATCAATATTGTTCTAGTAAAGTCAGCAACTGTACAGCATTAATAGAAATAAACATCCAATCAAACAGTCCAATCAAACATCCAATCAAACAGTCCAATCAAACATCCAATCAAACCAGTTCAATTATGTTGAGAGCTAAAATCTAATAATTTCATGAATTTTTTTTTCAAACCTTTCAACATACTGGATAATAAAAGAAGTAATAAAAGAAGTAATAACAGAAGTAATAAAAGAAGTAGTAACAGAAGTAATAGCAGAAGTAATAAATAATATATTTGAAGATTACAGTGCAAGCAGCTACTTAGGTTGAAATCACCAGATAAAGGTAAAAAAGAATCAAATCAAAAATGTAATATTTTCAAAGCATGTCATAACACATTGACTTATTTTAACCAGACTGTTTGATAGTGATTTGATTTTGAATTCAGCTTTGAATTCACACCCGTCCAACTTAAAGGTATAGAAAAAGAAAATTATTGGTTTAGATTTTAAAACGGGAAAACTATTTTGATGAGCATTGAGTATTAAGTAGTTTTACTCAATTTTATTTTTGCAAAAAAATAAATAACATAATAAAAGATAATGGCATTTTTTAAATGGTTCATACAATTATGCAGTTTTTAGCAACAACCTTTAATCACTGATTATTTTTGTCAAATAAACAAACATACAAACACGTGTGTATACACATTGCAATAAAAAATAAAAGACTGCATTCCCATGTATGAAGAGTCAAATTATTAGTGGTCATAATTTCATGGTCATTTCAAAATACAAATGATATAAATTAACATCACTGCCGCACACAAGACATCATTTAGATTTGCTCAGAAAAAGTAAATACTTGCACAGACATCATTTAGATTTGCTCAGAAAAAGTAAATACTTGCACAGACATCATTTAGATTTGCTCAGAAAAAGTAAATACTTGGACAGTCATCATTTAGATTTGCTCAGAAAAAGTAAATACTTGCACAGACATCATTTAGATTTGCTCAGAAAAAGTAAATACTTGCACAGACATCATTTAGATTTGCTCAGAAAAAGTAAATACTTGCACAGACATCATTTAGATTTGCTCAGAAAAAGTAAATACTTGCACAGACATCATTTAGATTTGCTCAGAAAAAGTAAATACTTGCACAGACATCATTTAGATTTGCTCAGAAAAAGTAATTACTTGCACAGACATCATTTAGATTTGCTCAGAAAAAGTAAATACTTGCACAGACATCATTTAGATTTGCTCAGAAAAAGTAAATACTTGCACAGACATCATTTAGATTTGCTCAGAAAAAGTAAATACTTGCACAGACATCATTTAGATTTGCTCAGAAAAAGTAAATACTTGCACAGACATCATTTAGATTTGCTCCAGAAAAAGTAAATACTTGGACAGACATCATTTAGATTTGCTCAGAAAAAGTAAATACTTGCACAGACATCATTTAGATTTGCTCAGAAAAAGTAAATACTTGGACAGTCATCATTTAGATTTGCTCAGAAAAAGTAAATACTTGCACAGACATCATTTAGATTTGCTCAGAAAAAGTAAATACTTGCACAGACATCATTTAGATTTGCTCAGAAAAAGTAAATACTTGCACAGACATCATTTAGATTTGCTCAGAAAAAGTAAATACTTGGACAGTCATCATTTAGATTTGCTCAGAAAAAGTAAATACATGGAAAGTCATCATTTAGATTTGCTCAGAAAAAGTAAATACTTGGACAGTCATCATTTAGATTTGCTCAGAAAAAGTAAATACTTGCACAGACATCATTTAGATTTGCTCAGAAAAAGTAAATACTTGCACAGACATCATTTAGATTTGCTCAGAAAAAGTAAATACTTGCACAGACATCATTTAGATTTGCTCAGAAAAAGTAAATACTTGCACAGACATCATTTAGATTTGCTCAGAAAAAGTAAATACTTGCACAGACATCATTTAGATTTGCTCAGAAAAAGTAAATACTTGGACAGTCATCATTTAGATTTGCTCAGAAAAAGTAAATACTTGCACAGACATCATTTAGATTTGCTCAGAAAAAGTAAATACTTGCACAGACATCATTTAGATTTGCTCAGAAAAAGTAAATACTTGGACAGTCGTCATTTAGATTTGCTCAGAAAAAGTAAATACTTGCACAGACATCATTTAGATTTGCTCAGAAAAAGTAAATACTTGCACAGACATCATTTAGATTTGCTTAGAAAAAGTAAATACTTGCACAGACATCATTTAGATTTGCTCAGAAAAAGTAAATACTTGGAAAGAGAGAACAGATAAAAAAAAATTTCATAAAATACTAAATCAAACTGGGATTAAAAAAAAATTGTATTCAACTGATTTTGTTATTTCACGATAATATTTAATGGGTTCAATGGACTGAAATGTGATGAGCCACACATTCGTCGAACAAATTAAACAAGCGATAGGAATCTTCACAACTCAATTTTCAAACTAAAACTGAACATTTTTTGTTCAATGAAAAAATTTTTTATACTAGCTGCCTATATATGGCACTTGTTAAAAATTCATCGAGAGCTTTGGTCGACTTTCAAGGACACTGATAGCTACAAAAGTTCATTTTAAAAAATCTATAAATAGCCTGGGTCTAATCTATCTACAAAATGAATACAGATTTTTTTTTTTTGTAAAACCTTAGAAATGTGGATTAAAATAAAAAAACAACAAGTGTATAAATAAATCATCATGTCAGATGAACCTGCACGGCGACAATCTCCATCGGAGACACCGGGAGGGTGGAGGAGGGGTCTATAACTGCCAGTTGGGTCACCATGGTCAGGGAAGTCTGGACACTTTCTTTGACTTCCACATTGGAGAACAGCTTGGACAGCACAATCTGAGGGAAATTTATATAAAAAAAATCGTAGTAACATGCTGTCTATAATGTATAAATCGTAGTAACATGCTGTCTATAATGTATAAATCGTAGTAACATGCTGTCTATAATGTATAAATCGTAGTAACATGCTGTCTATAATGTATAAATCGTAGTAACATGCTGTCTATAATGTATAAATCGTAGTAACATGCTGTCTATAATGTATAAATCGTAGTAACATGCTGTCTATAATGTATAAATCGTAGTAACATGCTGTCTATAATGTATAAATCGTAGTAACATGCTGTCTATAATGTATAAATCGTAGTAACATGCTGTCTATAATGTATAAATCGTAGTAACATGCTGTCTATAATGTATAAATCGTAGTAACATGCTGTCTATAATGTATAAATCGTAGTAACATGCTGTCTATAATGTATAAATCGTAGTAACATGCTGTCTATAATGTATAAATCGTAGTAACATGCTGTCTATAATGTATAAATCGTAGTAACATGCTGTCTATAATGTATAAATCGTAGTAACATGCTGTCTATAATGTATAAATCGTAGTAACATGCTGTCTATAATGTATAAATCGTAGTAACATGCTGTCTATAATGTATAAATCGTAGTAACATGCTGTCTATAATGTATAAATCGTAGTAACATGCTGTCTATATATAATGCATACGCACAATTAATGGTGGTGGAGGGGGGGGGGTTCAAAAAATTAATTTGTCAGTAAATGTTTTCTTTTTACCTTTCCATCAGTCGACAGACATGACAAATGTGGTGCTGCAAAAACGCAGTCGTGTGGAAAGTTACGAAGTAGCAGGAGGCTGGAATCTTTCGGCACATACTGCAACTGAAAATACAATTTTAAATTTGAGATTTTTCTATGACTTAAGTCACATATAAAAATAAAAAGGTAAAGCGACTGGTATGAGTCAGGTGACTTGCTGGCAATAAATTTGTGAGCAGAGGGAAGGTCATGGGTTCAAACCTCAAATATATAATAACTAACATGTCATCTCTGATGTAATAATATAACTAACACGTCATCTCTGATGTAATAGTATAACTAACACGTCATCTCTGATGTAATAATATAACTAACACATCATCTCTGATGTAATAATATAACTATCACGTCATCTCTGATGTAATAATTTAACTAACACGTCATCTCTGATGTAATAATATAACTAACACATCATCTCTGATGTAATAATATAACTAACACGTCATCTCTGATGTAATAATATAACTAACACATCATCTCTGATGTAATAATATAACTAACACGTCATATCTGATGTAATAATATAACTAACACGTCATCTCTGATGTAATAATATAACTAACACATCATCTCTGATGTAATAATATAACTAACACGTCATCTCTGATGTAATAATATAACTAACACATCATCTCTGATGTAATAATATAACTAACACATCATCTCTGATGTAATAATATAACTAACACGTCATCTCTGATGTAATAATATAACTAACACATCATCTCTGATGTAATAAGATAACTAACACGTCATCTCTGATGTAATAATATAACTAGCACGTCATCTCTGATGTAATAATATAACTAACACTTCATCTCTGATGTAATAATATAACTAACTCATCATCTCTGATGCAATAATATAACTAACATGTCATCTCTGATGCAATAATCATGGGCAGATTTAACAACTACCACAATGACCAATACTTGCCACTAATTATAAACTTGTAAACACTTTACAAATTGTCCAAAACCAGGAACACAGATATTCATTTCTGATTAAGTTTTAAATCTGAATATCTTTGGACTATGTTTACATGTCGGCCACTTCAGTAGCTCTCAACTAAAAATTGTAAGTAACCAAGACAAAGAATGTTAATGGTCTACACAAGACACTGGCTGACCACATTCCAAATGGACTTGTCAGGGCCGTCTGTTTGTTTTGCCCGTCTTGCTCCCGTCTCATTATTCATATCAATGAAGTTAACATTTACTGTTTGCTACTTCATAGGAACACTCCATCGACCTAGATTTGTTAATGTCAGTATTCTATAGCTAGCAGCTGGACTAGATATGGCCTAGTTGTGTTAATGTCAGTATTCTATAGCTAGCAGCTGGACTAGATATGGCCTAGGTGTGTAAAGGTCAGTATTCTATAGCTAGCAGCTGGACTAGATATGGCCTAGGTGTGTAAAGGTCAGTATTCTATAGCTAGCAGCTGGACTAGATATGGCCTAGTTGTGTTAATGTCAGTATTCTATAGCTAGCAGCTGGACTAGATATGGCCTAGGTGTGTTACTGTCAGTATTCTATAGCTAGCAGCTGGACTAGATATGGCCTAGGTGTGTTAATGTCAGTATTCTATAGCTAGCAGCTGGACTCATCACCAAGAAATGGCCTAGGTGTGTTAATGTCAGTATTCTATAGCTAGCAGCTGGACTAGATATGGCCCAGGTGTGTTAATGTCAGTATTCTATAGCTAGCAGCTGGACTAGATATGGCCCAGGTGTGTTAATGTCCGTATCCTATAGCTAGCAGCTGGACTCATCACCAAGATATGGCCTAGTTGTGTTAATGTCAGTATTCTAGAGCTAGCAGTTGAACTCATAACCAAGATATGGCCTAGGTGTGTTAATGTCAGTATTCTATAGCTAGCAGCTGGACTAGATATGGCCCAGGTGTGTTAATGTCAGTATTCTATAGCTAGCAGCTGGACTCATCACCAAGATATGGCCTAGGTGTGTTACTGTCAGTATTCTATAGCTAGCAGCTGGACTCATCACCAAGATATGGCCTAGGTGTGTAAAGGTCAGTATTCTATAGCTAGCAGCTGGACTAGATATGGCCCAGGTGTGTTAATGTCAGTATTCTATAGCTAGCAGCTGGACTCATCACCAAGATATGGCCTAGGTGTGTTAATGTCAGTATTCTATAGCTAGCAGGGATATGGCCTAGTTGTGCATGTTCCAGTTCCCCTTGTGACACAATTATTATAATGATGATAATATACAATGATGCTTCAACAGAACAAGGAACTCTTCAGTGTTTACCTCCTTCTGGTCATCACCATGCTGTAACACTCTCAGGTTGAGCAGGTGCACCTCGCAGGGGAGAGAATCTGTCAACAGCAACATTTCTTTATTCAATGGGTATTCTTTCCCTTGCACATTTCTGGGCATCACAAATACTGGGTGAATGAGTGCCAAGGAAGACAACTGGCCCAGTAAAGAAGGGAAGGAAGATTCAGGGGCGACCACCTGCCGGATTAAAAAAAAAATAACGTAAAACAAAGATAAAACCAGGCACAGCTTCCAATTCAATTCAGCGACAAATGAAAGATAAAATAAACTATTGGGCGATCTTTCATACAGATGCCAATCTGACGATACATTTCAACAAATGAAGCTGTGACTAAAATAAAATATTACTTAGCTAAGAAATTTAACTTTTATGCTGCCTCAGTAAGGAGCATTCTCAAAAATGTAATGCACTCATGTCGGAGAAGTCTGTCTAGGCCCAGCAACATCCCCTTACCCCAATGTTACATTAAGAAAAATGAAGATTGTCTTTATAAAAAAAAAAAAAATTTCACTTTTACAATAAGTTGTCTAATTGTAATACATTTCCGATGCAGGTTGTCCACTTTTAGAAGTCTATCAAAATATAACTTCTATACACTTGGTAAAATTTAAAATATCATTTCTATACACTTGGTAAAATTTTAAAACAAAACTGAAAAAAAAAAAACAGTATAAAAAATCAGTAGCATGTTGTGTTTAGAGAATTACAAAGTGTGAGCGTGTGTGTAATATCTGCCCTCTTATGTTGTGTAATATCTGCCCTCTTATGTTGTGTAATATCTGCCCTCTTATGTTGTGTAATATCTGCCCTCTTATGTTGTGTAATATCTGCCCTCTTATGTTGTGTAATATCTCCCATCTTATGTTGTGTAATATCTGCCCTCTTATGTTGTGTAATATCTGCCCTCTTATGTTGCGTAATATCTGCCCTCTTATGTTGTGTAATATCTGCCCTCTTATGTTGTGTAATATCTCCCATCTTATGTTGTGTAATATCTGCCATCTTATGTTGTGTAATATCTGCCCTCTTATGTTGTGTAATATCTGCCATCTTATGTTGTGTAATATCTGCCCTCTTATGTTGTGTAATATGTGCCCTCTTATGTTGTGTAATATCTCCCATCTTATGTTGTGTAATATCTGCCCTCTTATGTTGTGTAATATGTGCCCTCTTATGTTGTGTAATATCTGCCATCTTATGTTGTGTAATATCTGCTACCTTATGAAAGACAAATGTTTGTATTATCAAACCTATCACCCTATGGTCCATCGCCAAATAAAATAGAATCAGAGTAATGTCATCTGGGTCGTCAAATATTTTGTAAATTAGTACAACATTTATCTGGCTAGCTAATGATCATTTAACCAATCATGTTCGCATGACCTACTTGGGCAGCTGCGGACCTTTTCTCAAACAAAAGTCTGAACTTGCTCAGGGTGGGGTGGTTGTCCAGAACACCTTGACCTAAACCCCTGTTGTCATCTTGACTTAACCTTCGATCCAGCATGACATCCATGGAGTCTGTAAGACAACCAAAACAATGTTTCTTTTAATGACAGCCATTATTACTTATCTAGTGATCGTCAATCTGGACTTTCTTGGCAAATCGATTTCACCCTGAACTCTTAGTTTAACTAATATATGATCTTATCTTTTGAAATTCACCATCTGAACCTTATTTAGTGAACAGAGATAACCCTGAACATATTTAAATTAACAGACATTAGATTCTGTTTTCTAGATGTGCATCGCAGTAAATTGTCTTTGAGAGAGCCCTGTTCACCACTATTTCATTATTGAACTGGTAGGTTTACATAGAGGCACTTTCTACATTCCCATGATGACAGCTTAGAGTGAAATGGCTTTGTAAGCACCAGGCGTCATTAGAATTGAACATCTTAGCCAACTGGGGGAAGGTGGGTTCACAGCCACACTAATCACTAATACACAGTCTGTAACTGTAATAGAGTTCACAGCCTCACTAATCACTAATACACAGTCTGTAACTGTAATGGACATAGGTGTGCCACTTTTAACTTGTGCCTGTCACCACCGACACTCAAGGCTACAGTAAACAATAAATGAAGTTCAGTTGGTTCCCCCACACTCAAGGCTACAGTAAACAATAAATGAAGTTCAGTTGGTTCCCCCACACTCAAGGCTACAGTAAACAATAAATGAAGTTCAGTTGGTTCCCCCACACTCAAGGCTACAGTAAACAATAAATGAAGTTCAGTTGGTTCCCCCACACTCAAGGCTACAGTAAACAATAAATGAAGTTCAGTTGGTTCCCCCACACTCAAGGCTACAGTAAACAATAAATGAAGTTCAGTTGGTTCCCCCACACTCAAGGCTACAGTAAACAATAAATGAAGTTCAGTTGGTTCCCCCACCTGGTATCAGGTTGGCCGCACCAGCCGACTGCGCTGACAGGACACTGACTCTCCTCACCCCGTCCTGCAGGTAGGCCATAGTCGGCATGGGGTAGAAATTGCCCTGAAGTGTCAACTTCTGGTAGTACTTTCTTTTCTGCATCTGAAATATTTGAATTAATCATTTTTTTTAATGATTTGAATAACTTCCCTTAGTATGAAATAAACAACTTGGTCAACTGTCCACTATGTAAGAAATTAAAAAAAAAATGTTATTTCAAAAATATATCACCTGAAAGCCATTGAGATCCGAATAAAACACATGGTCTGGATTCTCTATGTTTGTATGGATTCTCATACCTACTTCTTTATTCTGAGTTGTTCGAATGTCCACAATGTTGGAGATGTCCACTGATGCGCCATCAGTTCCTGAAATCAATGATATCATCAATATGTTGATATCATATGTTCATGTCAATATGTTCATGTCAATATGTTCATGTCAATATGTTCATGTCAATATGTTCATGTCAATATGTTCATGTCAATATGTTCATGTCAATATGTTCATATCAATATGTTGGCAAGTCTGAATCAAAGATTTATGACAACATGTAAATAAAGCCCATGCCATGAATTATTCAAAATTACACGGGGAAAATATGTTTAAATCTTAGGCCCAAACAGCTGAGGCCTTCATTCAGAAATATTCCAATACAAGACTCAAGGAGATGTGTTTAATGTTCCAATACAAGACTCAAGAAGATGTGTTTAATGTTCCAATACAAGACTCAAGGAGATATGTTTAATGTTCCAATACAAGACTCAAGAAGATGTGTTTAATGTTCCAATACAAGACTAAAGAAGATGTGTTTAATGTTCCAATACAAGACTAAAGGAGATGTGTTTAATGTTCCAATACAAGACTAAAGAAGATGTGTTTAATGTTCCAATACAAGACTAAAGAAGATGTGTTTAATGTTCCAATACAAGACTAAAGGAGATGTGTTTAATGTTCCAATACAAGACTAAAGAAGATGTGTTTAATGTTCCAATACAAGACTCAAGGAGATGTGTTTAATGTTCCAATACAAGACTAAAGGAGATGTGTTTAATGTTCCAATACAAGACTCATAACTCTGTCATAACAATGAAGGGTTTAGGTCAAACTGTTGGTTTAATTTATCTATACAGATATTTGTCATTAATATAAAAAAACAACAATTTAGCCAATGCTAATTAGAAATCTAGTACAAAAAAATGACATGAATACAGCAGATAAGATATTTTGATTATACCTGATTAAAACAAAGAATTTTGATCATTTGTATACATGTAATATGGTTTACACGTCTTAAGATAAGCAAGCCACTATGTTGGAGGTGAAAGAAGGGCACTGCAAAAACTGTGCCATTGGTATTTCATAGAAACTGAGATATAAACATCTCTTCCTTTCAGGAATTTGTAAAAAAAAACAGCAAAAGAGATACATGTATAACACACGAGCCAGTTGAAAATGTTTACCTGGTGAATTGTGAAGTCTAGCAATGTGTTGAATGTACTGAGTCACCACATGAACTTCTGAAGAGATGGGACCCTTTATAATCCTGATTAATAGTGGCTTGGATGTGAGAAGAGGCTGCATAAATAAAAATCATTCGTTAACTGTCAAAATATTCAATAGGCCAATTAAAGGGAAAAAAAATGTTGAATGAATGTAAATAGAAAATGATGAATCATTTTTTAAAAGAAAAACAAAAATAATTCAAATTCCGATATCGGAATTCATATATATTATGGATACATTGTTAATGTATGACATGACTGTAGTTAATTTGGATGTTACATTAGGGGCTGTCCACTAATTACGTCAACAAAATAGGGGGGAGGGGGGGGGGTCAGAAATTTTTTGACAATTGTTGACAAGGGGGAGGTGGGGGGAGGTCAAGAAAAGTTGACGTCAACAATGTTACTTTTTTCTTAATTTAATATAATTACTTAATAAATAGGAAAATTAAGCAGCGTTTGTAGTCCTGTGTTACACACTCGCTTAACATTCAGTATTTTAATTAAACTAACTATATTCCTACTAATTTTGCCACATAAATATTTTGGAAGCCACCTTTTTTTTGGGGAGGGGAGGGGGGTAATCAAATGTTGACGTAATTTTATAGGGGGTGGGGGGTCTCTGGAAGTTTGACAAGTCGTTGACAGGGGGGGGGGAGGTAAAAATCGCCAAAAATTTGTTGACATAAATAATAGACAGCCCCAATTGTCGTCTCACAATAACCGAGACCCCTACTTCCCCTGCATTGAGATCAGTCGATTTACTTGACATCTCACGTTCAGATGTTTCAGGGTATAGAAACCTGGACATGCAATTTGTAAATATCCTGCTGAGACAGAGATGAGCCAATCAAATTGGCAATGAGTAAGCCCTAATTATTCACAAATGAAAAATCAGCTGTCCCGTTGATTCATGAAATTTACAAATGAATTTACCTTAGCCTCACCATCAGGTAGAAATATGTAAGCTCCGGACTTTTCTTTAGCCATTGTCGTTCCATATTGAATAAATTCTATCTCAGATTTATAAACTTCCCCGTTTGTTAAAGTTTTCACAGACTAAAAGAGAACAGGGTATAAATATCACATTTTTTGTAGTTAAAAAATGCACAAAATTAAATAATCAACGTATTATAAATACAGATTTCAAAGATGAATAGAATTACCTAAATTCTACAAGGAGTAAAGAATACATAACATTGTATAGCACAATTTGGGTACAACAATAAACCAAACAAAAATAAAAGGGGGTTTCTATTTTATGATCTAATACATTTGGCAATTGAAGTCGTTAAAATAGCTGGCACTAGGTAATAGTTACTTACTTTTAGCAGGCCACTTGTTCCTGAGAAAGAACATTCCAGAAATTTTGTTTCCAATTTAAAGTCTTCTTCATTTTTTATAAAATTAATGGGAAAAGGCTCTCTGAAACAATAAAAAATAAGATGATATTCATTACAAGTAAAAATAAGATGATATTCATTACAAGTAAAAATAAGATGATATTCATTACAAGTAAAAATAAGATGATATTCATTCAAAGTAAAAATAAGATGATATTCATTACAAGTAAAAATAAGATGATATTCATTACAAGTAAAAATAAGATGATATTCATTACAAGTAAAAATAAGATGATATTCATTACAAGTAAAAATAAGATGATATTCATTACAAGTAAAAATAAGATGATATTCATTACAAGTAAAAATAAGATGATATTCATTACAAGCAAAAATAAGATGATATTCATTACAAGTAAAAATAAGATGATATTCATTACAAGTAAAAATAAGATGATATTCATTCAAAGTAAAAATAAGATGATATTCATTAAAAGTAAAAATAAGATGATATTCATTAAAAGTAAAAATAAGATGATATTCATTAAAAGTAAAAATAAGATGATATTCATTAAAAGTAAAAATAAGATGATATTCATTACAAGTAAAAATAAGATGATATTCATTACAAGTAAAAATAAGATGATATTCATTACAAGTAAAAATAAGATGATATTCATTACAAGTAAAAATAAGATGATATTCATTAAAAGTAAAAATAAGATGATATTCATTACAAGTAAAAATAAGTAGATGATATTCATTACCAGTAAAAATAAGATGATATTCATTACAAGTAAAAATAAGATGATATTCATTACAAGTAAAAATAAGATGATATTCATTACAAGTAAAAATAAGATGATATTCATTACAAGTAAAAACCTTTTTTTTATGTTGCAGTTCAAAAAAATGAAAATATCAGTCTTAAATATAAGGCTGAAAAAATTCTAAGGCAGAGAATTGAATACCATCAGGCAGAAAATTTTTTAGTTTCATTAGAATATAGTCATTCTTTATATGACCAATGTCACGTCACTCACGTTTTTACATCAAACTGTTGATCAGCGTTCAGGTAAGTGATGGAAACTAAATGATTTTTCGTGTCATCCCCACTGGCAATTTTTCTAACGGTAAATTTCCTGATGCTGAGGCCAGGTAAATCTGCTACAAAGGATACCTGCACAGAAAATATACGGATCATTAAATAACTTGTTAATATAGTTGTTTGTACTAGCGTGGGCCCCCTCAGAACTGCTTTAACTAACGGGCAATCACCTAGGGCCCCGCCTCCAGAGGGCCCTGTTTCCAATTTGATTCTAGTGGGGGGGGGCCTAACAAATATTTTTGCCTAGGACCCTAAAAAACAAAGAGATGGTTTCTGATGGTCATAAAAGGAAGCTAAAGTATTCATGTTTTTTTCTACAATTTAAAATTAAAAAATATAAAATTTTCAAAACAAAAGTTTTAACCAGGAGTTTTTCATCGGTACACATGGTTCACAAATCTAACATGCAATACAAAGTAAATCTACATTTTAATAATTAATAAGTTTTGGATCTCATTAAATGAATACAGACAATTTGGATAATCATTTGAATCTAATTTTGCTGTAAAGTGTCCAACAAAATGCCCAGTGACTTCCTCTTTCCAGCAACCATAGCCAGTCACTTACAGCTAAAGTTTTTCATGAAGGCAGCTGTGTGGTCGGCCAAACTGCCACCACAAGCTTAACTTTCCAGTTCTAGGATGAATGGGAATAAACAGAAGATAGCCACCAACAGAAGATAGCCACCGAATTGGCAAAAAAAAAAAAAAATGAAGTAACCTAACTAATAATTTTAGGTTCTGAATTGACAGTTAATCATTCATCTTGTGGTTATGTATTTATTCTAACTTTTAGTAGAATCATGTCAAATATGATATTTATTTATCCACGAGACACAAAGAATAAGTGTTGAATTTTTGAATTAAACTACCTTAAAAATATTGGCAGAGAATGCTCCCGGTTCTGTCCACAGCGGGTCAACTTGAGAATGGATCACAGTGTCAGACTGGTCCCTGACTTCCACATATGGAGACGAGGTCCATAGCTGAACAACTTCAGTTCTTGTTTGACCGAGTGAATTATATAATAAAACAGGCCTGCGGTGGACAAAATTAGAATATAATGTTTTTTTGGTTTTATCATATTATCATTACTGAAAAAGTGAAATAAATTAAGCACAAAATTAAAAAACTGTAAGACTAACACTTGTTTTTAAATTTTCCAAATATTATGTAGGTGAAAGTATTGCATATCAAAATACTTTTGGGTTCTGGTTTCGATACTTTCACAATGAAACTTAATGAAACATGCTTTCATTTTTTTTATTCATTATTAATCATTTCTTTACAAACCCATCTTTCTTCCAAAGTTCCTATGCAAAAAAAAAAAAATTATTCGTATAAAAAATGTCTTACTTTGGCTCAGACCTCAGCTCCAGTACTGGTCTAGTTGGAAGACTGTCATGAGTTAACCGCAACTGGTCCTAAAAACAAATGAAACAAATGAAATTACTAGAGGGGGGGGGGGGGGTAAAATATGTTCAAAGTAGAAAATATGAAGGGTAAAAAAGAACATGTCTATTGTGAGTTTTAAGTCAAGACTGAAACATTCTAAGAAATGTCTGTAAATCCCCTGTAACCATTAGTCTTAAAAACATTACAGAGTACATTTTTATAATCTAGATGGCGCTAGTGGTATTTGTTTTCAGTGGCCAGGTTTTTAATAGTCTTTTTATTAAGGCCAAATATCCAATATTGAACTATAACAGTAATCAACTTCAAACTTAATTGTGAATATAAGAGTAGAAAAAAGAAATCACAAATGTACACGAGGCTTAAGGTGACATCACATTTGACTGTGTCAAAATATTGTTTCCTGATTCATGATATGGAGGATTCTTAAGTAGTGACCACTGTTTGTAGTAATACCATCAGATTCACAGCCATACAGAAATATGTATACAGTTGTTGTTTTTTTCAGAGGATGTTAGCCGCTTAAAAATAGACACTTCGGTATGTTGTTAACCTCATCACTAATGGGTAAATTATTTCACACTTTTTAGGAAAGTAGCTGCCACTATGTTTTTAAGTAAATACATGTAGTAAGTTACTTATTTCCAAAAACATTAAAAAGTTTAGATGACTGAGAAACTCAAAACAGACTTTGCATAACTGACATAAATCAAAGTTAAAACATTTATCTTAAAAATGTTATGAGTTTTGCTTTAAATATTTTTGTTTCTTGCAAATAATAAAAGTCGAGAATGAAATTAATTAATCAGCAACTTCATACTTTAAACTAACTTGCTATATTGTTTTTTGTTTTTTTTTACAAATTTAAAGACATAACATATAACATTTTTTCACAAATATTAGTTCTAATAATAATAATAACCACATTTCAGCTCTGTAGTGGAAAACAGTGAAGGAGCTGTAGTTCGTGAAGAATACAGAATTATTCTGACCCACATTCACTTACAATGTTAAATAAAGGATTCCCATCTGTATAGGAGTAGTCAGTCTTGGTTTGAGCCAGTAGAAATGTGCTGCACTCTGATATAATTGTCTTGGCGTTCTGGAGGGCTCGCAGTAGTCTAAATAATGTAAATATTTACAAATCATGAACAATTCAAACTAAATATTTACAAATCAAGAGCAATTCAAACTAAATAAATTTTGATTCAAATTTAATCTCACTTTTAGTGTGTTTGTTCTCAACAAGAAATAATCGACCTTGCTGTTTACAGTATCTAGGTCAAGGTTTTTCTACCTTTTAACTTACTGGGCCACGACGGTGTACGAAAACTGACCCTTACATAAAATGGTGCCCGTGACAACAACAAAGCTGCAATTTTCTGAATTAGACCCCATTCATACTTGTCCCAGCCCACATACTGTCGTTAGATAGGACACACTGAATCATAATCCGTAGGTATACGAAAAAATATGATTCGTTCAGGTTTTAACTTGCGTGAATACTAAATGTTCGCATCATCTCTTTATCCCCAGTCAGTTAAAAAGAAAAGCCTCTACCTCTGAGCATAGTCGACCATAACGAAATCTTTCGCTGTCCCGGTGATGGCGTCGTGGTGCTGGAACAGGCCCAGGGCCCTCCTGGCGTCCACCAATTTTTGCATAAAATCCCGGCTGGGGAAATTAGCTGCCGCATGCTTTCGAGCTTGCACCTGCGTTAAACTAAAGATGATTTCAGCTGACCTGATGATTAGAAGGCAATTTATTAAATGAATTTTTAAATCCTTATCTGATCTTTAAGAAAAATTAGGAATACAATGTCATACAAAAATTTTGAAGTATTTATTTTATATTTTGTTTCCATTCCTATAATTGGATTTTTTTTTAGCTCAAGCAAGAGTACAATTTATCTCAATTGTAACAAATTAAGTCGTTCAATTATAAGTCATGTTTAAGTAAGATCTTCAAAATAAATCAAAAACCTAATACAATATAGATAATATATTTTTCTGAGCCCTGACTGAAACACAGCAAAAAAAATTATTCCATTACCGAAGATTATGTTCTAACACACGGTCAAGACTTTTATGCAATGGTCGAGATGTGAAGTAGCCTGTCCAGTAGTGGTCATCTCTATCTGCGTAGGAGAAGAAATCTCCACTCAGGGTGGATATGCCGGATGGTTTCTGACCAGGCGAGGTCTGAGTTTCTGCATACAAGGTGTTGAAGTAATCACTCAGAGTACCAAACTGAGCCTGAAAGACAAAATCATAAGCAGATCTTCAAACATGTTTTTGCAGAACAGAAGTTTTAAAATGGTAGAGATATTCAACACACAGATCTAGAAATGAAAACATATCTCCTGATAAAAACTGATGAAACAAAATATCTCGGTGGTTGTAAAAAACTCTATGAATTCAAGCCCAGGAAATATCTTTAAGCAAATAATTTACCACAGCTCCTAATTCAGGGTGAGAATTCAAATAGTTGAATATTTTCTCATAGTTCCCAAACTGAAGGTCAAATTCATCTGACTGTATGTAACGGAAATCATCTCCGAGAGGTATGAGGACTACATTGGTTTTATACAGCGTAGCCTTCTTCTTCCACTGGTCTAAAATTACTTTAGTCCTGGGAATAAAAAAAAAAAAAATTTTGTTTGTTATGTTCAAAATACTAAACTATGCCTTAAATAAACCGCCAACTACATACATGTTGCTGTAAGGCTAGGAGTGTAAAACTGTCACAAGACGAATAAAATTGTTAGCAAACAAGACAAAGATGGTCATTAAATTCTGTGGCCAGATGGAATATTTTATAAAACAGCCAAAATAAATTTTAATATTTCCAGTCCAATGAAATTGTTGTTTTCTGTGTTTTTTAAAAAAAATTAACATTTTTAACTCAAAATACTTTTCATATATGGACAATGATATCTGACAATAGAATTACAGATTTAAGTTATTCAAAAATATCCTTTGTTCTCAGAATCAGATAGAAAAGCAGTAATACAGACACTTGTAGATTAACCAGTAAAACCCACTGGATGTATTTGCTGCTGTATGGGCAAGAAATAAAATTATCAATTCAAACAGCAGATTAGAATTCAAACAGCAGATTAGAATTCAAACAACAGATTAGAATTCAAACAACAGATTAGAATTCAAACAACAGATTAGAATTCAAACAGCTGGTTTTAGTAGTTTTGATTGTATGAAGACACGAGCTATTGATAAAAATAAACTGTATGCTCAAATAACTTTTTACTTGAAGATGCATAAAAAATGTATTTATTTTTAGATTTATTTAAATTTAGAAGTAAACTGTAAGAAACTAATGTGTGTAATTAACTTAAGTATAGTTATAAGATTCAATATATAATAATAAAAAAATAGGTAGTGGAAAAAGATGCATTTAAGTGACACAATTTCATTTCACATTTATGCTCTGTCTTTTCTTTTGTCTGGAATTAATCCGGTTGTATTTTTACGCTTTACAAATTCAACCCATTTGAAGAAACATTTGTATATAACCTAACAGCAAACACCTCTGACCTTTGCTCTACATTTTCAGGGCTGATAGCCACTGGATTTATATTCCACGGGCATCTGTACGGGCTACCAGGTAGTCTTCTGAAATCAAACTGGCAGCAGACGGCAGGCTCTGGGCCACATGTGTGGGGAATGTCATAGGAATAAAATGGCATCATGTGAGTGAAGATGTCAGTACCTCCTGTAGAATCTAAGAAAACAAAAATAAACTGTCAGAATATTTTTTTAAAATAGCGCCATCAATGAAAGTTATAGAACAGAGGTGGCCAAATGTGGCTCTTTGAATAATTTTTTTTTTTTTTGAGGCTCTGAATCAGTAATTTTTTTATTTTGGTCAATTAAATCATGTTAAATTTAATACGATGCTGTTCTTTAAAGTATTTCTCACTATATAAACAACACAATGTGGCTTTCATAGATCTCATGCATGGCCATCCCCGTTATGTAACAAGAAGAGATTTTAGATACAACAAAATATATCACACTGAATTAACTCTATGAAAAAAATGTGTAATAACAGAGTGTTGTCCCCTAGAATTTTTATGTTTAAATAACAATGTTCATTCAGTTTTTAATTAAAATGAGATGCTATTCTTTAAAAAAATTAAAATCCAACTTTTTAAAATCTGGACAGAATTAACCACTCTTTTCAAGATACTTACCCCACTGCTGACGCCACATGAATTCCAAATTACGCTCCCTGGCCAAATATTTCTTTATTGAATAGTGTACTCTCTGTATCAGCATGCTCTTGAACTGAGACCTCTTCAATAAATACGCCATAGTCGAAGAATATCCAAACGGATCTACCGCCCAACCAGACTGAGGAACGTAACCTGTAGAAGGAAAATAACATAGTTCATAGATTAGTTTAGCATACACTTTAAACAGAATGTAAAACCTCAAAAAAAGGTTACATAATTTGTGAAGGCTTCCCACACTATGAATTTAAACACGCAGCTCACACGGGATTGTTATTAACTGGTTTGGACAGAAACTAGAGTAAAAGTAGTTTATTATGGACTATTGCACGGTATTTAAGACTTATACTTATAAATAAATATTACAATGAAAGTAAGAGATACATGTAATTGTAGGTTGCCACCGAGTATAAAGTAGATAAATAAGGTCGACAATCTTAGATATCGTAAGACATTGTAAGGAAGACATTGTTAGATGTAGTAATATATTGTTCAACATATTAAGACCTTGCTATTAACGGAGTTGGCAGAAAAACTGTATAATTGATATAAACAGCAAAAATTAAATATAACAGGAACTAGACTAAACTGATGTGTATGTTGGTATAACAGTTTGACTCTTTCACCAGATTATATAAATGTAAAGCCCAAATTATTTGGTTAGTGAGTTTTCATTTCTTTATACCCCATAGTAGAATCAGCACCGATTCAATCATTTCAACATTAGAAAATATCAGCACTGATTCAATCATTTCAACATTAGAAAATATCAGCACTGTTTCAATCATTTCAACATTAGAAAATATCAGCACTGATTCAATCATTTCAACATTAGAAAATATCAGCACCGATTCAATCATTTCACCATTAGAAAATATCAGCACCGATTCAATCATTTCACCATTAGAAAATATCAGCACTGGTTCAATCATTTCAACATTAGAAAATATCAGCACTGATTGAATCATTTCAACATTAGAAAATATCAGCACTGATTGAATCATTTCACCATTAGAAAATATCAGCACCGATTCAATCATTTCACCATTAGAAAATATCAGCACCGATTCAATCATTTCAACATTAGAAAATATCAGCACCGATTGAATCATTTCAACATTAGAAAATATCAGCACCGATTCAATCATTTCACCATTAGAAAATATCAGCACCGATTGAATCATTTCAACATTAGAAAATATCAGCACTGATTCAATCATTTCAACATTAGAAAATATCAGCACTGATTCAATCATTTCACCATTAGAAAATATCAGCACTGGTTCAATCATTTCAACATTAGAAAATATCAGCACTGATTCAATCATTTCACCATTAGAAAATATCAGCACTGGTTCAATCATTTCAACATTAGAAAATATCAGCACTGTTTCAATCATTTCAACATTAGAAAATATCAGCACCGATTCAATCATTTCACCATTAGAAAATATCAGCACCGATTGAATCATTTCAACATTAGAAAATATCAGCACCGATTCAATCATTTCAACATTAGAAAATATCAGCACCGATTCAATCATTTCACCATTAGAAAATATCAGCACCGATTGAATCATTTCAACATTAGAAAATATCAGCACTGATTCAATCATTTCAACATTAGAAAATATCAGCACTGGTTCAATCATTTCAACATTAGAAAATATCAGCACCGATTCAATCATTTCACCATTAGAAAATATCAGCACCGATTCAATCATTTTACCATCAGAAAATATCAGCACTGGTTCAATCATTTCACCATTAGAAAATATCAGCACCGATTCAATCATTTCACCATTAGAAAATATCAGCACTGATTGAATCATTTCAACATTAGAAAATATCAGCACTGATTGAATCATTTCAGATGAAATAAAAAAAAAAAAGAAATGATCAAGATGGAAGAGTGTTACACATTCTCATTGGTTAACAGCAAAATAAAAAGCTGTCCAGGCCGACCTGTACGTACAAATAACTACAAAGAAATCTCTTGTTTGTTTGTTATGTTCTTTGTATCATTCACAAGTGTAACAATGTTTACTAATGAAGTCATGAACAGGTTGAGCTAACAAAAATAAAGAGACCTTGAACATCCAGGCTTGGCCATACATGAGGCTGATAAGAACAGCGCTTTTGGCTGTTTAAAAAGATTAAAGAGCTGCACCAAAGTCATTTTATCAAAATTTAGCTCATAAAATAATCATAAAAACTGGCTCATCGGGAGCCACAGAAAAACTCATTGAATGGCTGCTAGCGTCAAATTTAGCCACAACTGAGCTAAACTATGATAAACATCCTGATGAGTCCACATTAAAAATACAGTTCACCTAGAGATGAATTCAGCCACTGATGGCCTTCTATCAGCTGATCCAACATTGCGTAGTAGTGAGCATCGGCTTCATCTGTCATGACCCATCCTCCGGTTGAAATTTCAAACTGACCACTGGCTATTAACCTGAAAAATAAGTAAGAAAAGTTGTTTTTAAAAATAATTTATCAATGAAAACAAAAGCAAAAATATGTACATGTAGCAAGTAATGTAGTTGTACATGTAGCAAGTAATGTAGTTGTACATGTAGCAAGTAATGTAGTTGTACATGAAGCAAGTAATGTAGTTGTACATGTAGCAGTTTATTGCTACCCCTTTTTTATCCTTTCCACTATGGTCATTACTGCAACAATCATGCACACAACGTAGATCCCCACTAGGAACTGGTGTTGTTAGGTGCATGGATGTACATCCTTGAAGAGCCCCACAGAGGGGCTGTGTTACCTCCCATGGTTAAAACTCTATAGATAAGCTCCCATGTTACAGTTAACCCAAACATTCCACAGACTACAATTAAAACAGAATGAGCAATCTATATGAAAAGTCAGCAAACTGTGTTAATAAAACCCATCATACAATGATCTATGCCCTTTGAGGGAATTTTCCTATCATAACAATAGTTAGACATCAGGTACTTGAGCAACAAAAACTCAATAAAAAAGTTTTCAATTATCTTTAAAAGTATTAAGGTTAGGTTTTTCTAAGGATTACATCTTTATGTATCACCATCTTTAAATAGAATAATTTTATTTACAAGATAATTCCATAATAAAATAAAACTTTCACCAAGTTGAAATGGTTTGAGATTTGGAAACAGTGTAAATAAGGGCTAGGGATTTAAAACTTTAAAAAACACAGAACATGCAAAATAAGAAAAGAAACAAATTCATAAATAACAGTAGGCAGTATCGGTCACCTTTTGACTCTCTCTCTCAGCCCAGGATCAATTTCAGACCACCACTGGGAAAAATAGGAGATTTCAGAGAACATAAATTTATAGTTCTTGTTCTCCTCTAGCTTGGGCACAAAATTATTTAATATGCTCTTCGTCTGTGTCTGGTAGTAATCATCAAATGTTTTAATCCATCCTGAAAAGCATAAAATAAAAGTTTTTTTTAATAAAGAAATGTAAACACATCTAAACACATGTAAACACAAAGTATAAGAAATAAAGTAGCAAAATAAAATTCACTGTTGTGTCTTAAAAAAAAAATTTTCTTTTCCTTCTTTTGAATATCAGCAGAATTTTAGCTGTCAACTTAAATATTCTAGTTAGACATCTTTCCACCAAATATTCCTACAGGTCCTGAATGCCTTCTTGCCTCTGCTCTTAATAATAAATACGGGGTGAAGGAGAGTTAGAGGATATCTCTGTGTGGATTGAACAGACAAATATTTTTACCTGGATCACAGTGGGTGTGAGGGACCACGACAATCTTCAGTCTATTGTCCTTGGTCCACTGGTCTGGCTTGTAGGTCACATCCCAGCCTTGTTTCCATGGCCCGCCATCTGGGTTGTCAAACGGCAGCTCAGAATGGAGCCGGTGCATCTGGAAATATGAAGGGGGAAAAACAAAAGGAGTGGAGGTTGAAAAATATTATCACTTGAGTTTTAAAAATAATCACAGGAGATGTTCAAGCAATAATGCAAGATTTTTTTAAAATAACAAGTATAATGAGATGCAACACGTACTGCTAATCTAATCCAGTACTGCTAATCTAATCCAGTACTGCTAATCTAATCCAGTACTGCTAATCTAATCCAGTACTGCTAATCTAATCCAGTACTGCTAATCTAATCCTAGTCTGGAAATTATCTTTAGTATAAAAATCTTGACCTCTGCAAAATGTTTAATTACTTACGCTTATATCAGCCTTAGACGTAGCAGAATTGACCCACTCACACTGCTCTGGAGAGTAAGACATAGAAAAAAGTTTTGTGAAATATAAAGACTACAATGAAACTAATTATAAAAATGTATAATTCTAAACATTTACACCTAGTTAAAAAAAATATTAGACATTATTTTTTTTTTAAATACTTCTACAAAGACAGATATATTTCAAACTATTTTTCCCAATATTCCTTGTTTCATTGAAAATGTCCTACTTTAAAAATAGTACTCCAAAATTGTTGAAGTAAGTGAAAACAATTTTAGTTTTCTAAATAGCTTGCAATAAAATTTGAAAAATTATTGGAAATAAGTCCCTGTAGTTACAAGTCGATATTACCTCCTAGAAGTTTCACATCGGGAAAGGCTGATACTTCATACATTTCTTCCTTTCTAGGTTTGACAGGCTGTACAGGTTCCTGCGGCTTCACTTCCTGATATATAATTAGAATAACAGTAAACATCTCAATAGCAAATAATTAGAATAACGGAAAACATTGCAATACCAAATATTTCCAACAATGACATTTAATGAATGAAAAATAAATCCAGAAATTTTTTCAACTATGTATAAATCGAATATGAAAAAAAAAAAAAAAATCAAAATTGTGAACTAAATATGTGAACTAAATATGAATTATTGTTTTGTTTATCTAACCTCTAATGTGCTTTTTACTTTTCCAGCTCCTTCTGATCCCAACTTAATCATATCATCAACCTCGTCCTTTATCCGCTGTACAACTTTTTTATTTAATTCAATATCACCTTCTAATCTAACCATTTTGTCCTCAATAAGCTGTAACTAATTTTAATATAAAACAATAGAAATTTTTTTTTTATTTTGTGGTGTATTTGTGTATTTAACATAAAGTAGGACAAAGAAATTTTGAAAATATAACAGGCACAAGAGGGTAGACTCTGGTAATGTTTATAAGCTAAACATTTTTATCATAAATATTTCTGAATATTTTTATACATTTTTTTTTGTGTGTATGATACATTTTTTATTTTATATTTTATGAACACAATCTCTACATATAAAAATTATAAACATGATTAATGATAAAAGATGCAAGTGAACTGGTAAAAAACAAATCTTCAAAGTATCATTATTTTAAATAAATTTAAAACACGAGAACAAAGGTATTGTAATCTTCAACAATAGTTTGATCATTAGTCTACTGTTGTTAAATCAATATTTGATTGGTTCTGCTCTAAAAGTTATGTTGGTAGAATGAAGTAATTTTTTATAGAATAAGGGCACACCCGCTTTGGTCATTTTTTTTTTCCTAAAGTCGATGCCAGGATGGTTCATCCCTTAAATCAAATAATCAATCACTGGACCATTTTTCCCCTAAAGTCGATGCCAGGATGGTTCATCCCTTAAATCAAATAATCAATCACTGGACCATTTTTCCCCTAAAGTCGATGCCAGGATGGTTCATCCCTTAAATCAAATAATCAATCACTGGACCATTTTTCCCCTAAAGTCGATGCCAGGATGGTTCATCCCTTAAATCAAATAATCAATCACTGGACCATTTTTCCCCTAAAGTCGATGCCAGGATGGTTCATCCCTTAAATCAAATAATCAATCACTGGACCATTTTTGTTTTCATCTCCACCATAACCAAGAGTGCAATGACTGTGGAGACAACTCTGTACATGTTTAGAAAAATTACAGCAACTATACCAGAATTTAAATCCTGACTTCTGAGTGGACAGGTCTATGTAATTAACATTGATTAATAAAAAAAAGATCTCATGATTATGGCGGTGATATAATATGTATGCACTAAAATCATCTAAAGTTTAAAACCCCTAACAACAGTTATACTTGAAGTAATATAGCTTTCACGATAATAAAAATACTTACATTATAAATATTTCCATTCTTTGGGTACGTATTCAAAGTATCTAACATCATATACAGCATCAACATAGTTACCATAAAAAGGAGTGCTCCCCACAGAAAGGTAAATCGCTTCATTTTTGGATACATCCCTGCAAAAAAAATTGATTACTTTGTAATCTTAATTGAAACTCCTAAGACAATCTCATGATATATTTAATTTTATTTCTTAAGCAAGTTCTGACAACCAGCCATAGATGCAATCCTGACTTTACAATTATTCAGATATCAAAAGACAGTAACATAAACACTTTTTGCCACATATAAATGAGTTCATTCCACTCAGTTAATGAAATATACAAAATATCAGTGTCATTACTAATGTGACATATAACTGTCGACTAATTGTTTAAATTTTTCTAGTAATTAACTGTTGGGGAGACATAAGGTTTGATTGTTGAACTGGATTCAACTTAAATCACAGCAGTGAGGGGTGCAGATTTACTTATGCTCCATACAGGTAGCTCTACGGCTATGGGGTTATAACTTTTCACCCTTAACAAACCCTCTAAGGTGTCTAGGGTAAGCTGAAGAATTCATTTTAATAAAAGGTTGTAATAACAAATAAAAACAAACAAAAAACAACTTTAAAATATGCAGCTAGCTGTGCAACTATTACTTAGACTATTTAAGGAAGAGTCGGTCTGTAAAGTTGGACATCATTAGCAATATAAATAATCATGATAAGCTACTATTAAGGCATTTGAATATAATAGTGATATACTCATATAGCTAGTTTCTTTTGTAATTATGATATCACTATATCCAACGAATAGGCAATATATCTCTATTATTGTTATTTTATAAGATTATAATGGGTCAAGTCATTGTAGTAATCAATAGGCCTTTAGTCTAGTGCAGTGTTTCTCAAACTTTTAAGTTTGGCAACACACTCTGACAAAAGTTTTCATTTCACGACCCACCTTCAAAGAAAGAATAAATAAAAGTAATTTATCATAGATTACCCCCTTTACTTTACAAAATTTTAGTTTTAAAACATAAAGATAAATAAATGTGTAATCATGCACATATAAATTCTCAATCCTTTAATTAACATTTTTATTTAGTCGCGACACACCTGAAAATTTTAGAACCTGTGGTCTAGTGTGATGGCAAATGACTGATCATGTCATATAGTTTCATTGACAGGGAGGAGAAAATTCAAACATATTTTTGCATTTTCTAATTAGATTACAACAATTGTGTTGAAATATATATCGATTGCATTGCTTCTGGAATAAATATAATTTGTAATATTATGTACTTTAATGCTGTTACATACTGTGTAGTGTAGTTGGGTCTGAGTTGTGATATCAAGGTTTTAAAACGTACACAGTTTTCTAGCCTGAATAAAAATATTTGTTGTGGACAGTTTTTTTGTTTTAAATACTTGTAAGCAATTCCCTTCACTATTTTATATTAGCATCCGATGAATAGCTGAATTTTCGCTAAAATTATTTATTTTCTATATTCAGCTAAGTTGTGTGTATCGAAGACCATCCATGTTGATACTATGTGGCACATAATAACTTCCGGGTCCATTGGGGTCAATAGTTTCCACGAGACCACGACCTAGGTAAGTTCACAGAATATGTTCGGTAGAGGTAACTTACTGCCAGCCTTGCCAAATTAGCAATTTTCCCGTGAGCTTGGGTGGTGTTCCTATGAATCCGTCGGGGGGGGGGGGGTTTAGAGTGGATTGGCCGAGATTTTCGGTCCATACTAAATAAAAATATACTTATAACGTGATGAAGACCTAGTCTACTTGGTTTGCCTAAATACGTGCTGCATAGTATGTTCTAACAAGTATTCACCAAAATACATTGCAATATTTTAGAGGCTGCTTTAGAGGCGTATCTAGGGCTGGGGAAGGGGGGAGGGGGGTCCAAATTCGAAAGTGCCCCCGGACCCCAGCTTGAAGCCCCCCCCCCAGATTTTTGTTTACATGAAATATTAAGTAAATTATCTCATATTATGGTGTCGAATGTCATGATGCAGGGGCCACCAAAGAGGCCAAGGCCCCCCTAGGCTCGGCACTCATGGGCGCCTTTAGCCCTGTTGATGTCCAAGGGGCATAACAATGTTCTGGTTTGAAATTACGCTGAAAATAAGTTTCAAAAGTTATTTATTATTGTGTTGTTTAATTACAATGTATCAAGAGTTCGTTGACTGATTCATTCAGCCGTTTACTAAATTTCCTCCTAGCTTTTTCTTGTATTTTATTTCTCGCATAGGACTTTACTGATAGACGTTGTTTTGGGATCACACCCACCACCTTCATGATGTCTTACATCCTAGTTGCCACCATGTCCAGAGGACGGGCACCATTGTGGGGCCCCACTGAGTCAAAATTATAACCCTTTTATCTATATCTCCGCCCCTGACCATATTGATAATGATCGCTCACTGTTTATTTATTGTCATAGTCCCTCATGTCATAAATACGTATTTAGAGAGTACAGTTTATAAAAATGGCGAACACGCCGCCCTAATGATTCGCTTATGACGTAATAAACATCACCGTCAAAGTGAACTACCTATCACGTGATCTAATGTTACTAATTTAGTCAGCAATCAACTCTACTTTGTAGTCACGTGTTTTGCTGTTTCGCACTCGATGGATTCTGGCGCCAACATCTGAGGGTACTATGTGAAGAAAGGGAAGGGGGAGAGGGAGGGGGGGAGCTTTAACCTATTTCATTAGTTGGCTGAGTTCGCTTACTTCATCTGTAGAGAGCTCAGGTAGGACCTATATAACAATGTTACTCAGATTGACAATTTGTATAAAATATGACTTGGTAATTTATGAATGTTCACAAATATTGAAGCAGTGTCGCTCCATGGAGAATCTGCACGCTCGACTGAGTAGAGATGCAAACGATTGGTTGGCGACGGGTCTGATAGCAGTTACTACGTACCCTGGTGTTGACGTCATACATTTGTCAACAAACACATCATACACGAATGGCAGAAATACATTTACGTCATTGATTACAACGGATATATAGCTTTTTCATCCCTGACAGATCAAATGAATATACGGATAAGAAACCTTCGGCCCCGCGGGCTACATCCGGTCCGCCAAATTGTTTTATCCGGCCCACGCACTGTTTTATCCGGCACACCGGACTGTTTTATCCGGCCCTCGGTCCACTACTGGTTTCAGGGTGAGGCGTGGCATTAGCCTTTGATTATATGACGTGTGCATTTATTTATATTCCAACACTCCATCTATATGTAATCTATATGCCATCTATATGTCATCTACGTGTCATCTATGTGCCATCTATATGTCATCTATATATCATCTATATGTCATCTATATGTCATCATATGCCATCTATATGTCATCTATATGTCAATACTCCATCCATCTGCTCCTGATTCGATCAAATTTACGAACCAAATGTGGCCCGCGACCTAAAACAGTTTGCCCACCCCATGGACTAGGGCCATTTTAATAAGCATTAGGGGCCCCGGGAAAAACCAGCTTGTTAGGGCTGGTAGACTGCCACTTAAAGTAACGAAATACAAATTATCAATCATCATGGGCTCCCCTGTATTCGTGGGTTCCCCGGAATATAACCAGATTTGACCCATGCAACACGTAGCAGGTAAACTATGGGGATAGGGCCTTAGGACTGCCAACTTTTTCCCTAAAAGTTTCTGAAAAGAAAAAGTTTGAAAAAAGATCAAAATTATGTGGTGTGTGTGTGAGTGTAAACACAAAGCAAATAATCAAATTGTGCATCTATCAACAATCTAGATCTCTGACGTTGATAGGAGTTTCTTATTATATCGAGATAACTCAACAAATATTTAGATCTGAAAATAAAATTATACAGGTTGGAAATTATAACTTTCTTTCAAATGGTGAAACAAAACAGTGATATTAGTTGAAGCGTTCTATAAGATCAATAATTCAGATTAAAGATATTCGAGTGAAAAATAGTTGTTGTGTGTGTACTCTTCATTTGATTCAACCTAATGTGTAGCAGCACACCGAGACAGGAGGCAAGTAGATAACATGCAATTTTGAAGACATGAGCACAGACACGAACACAGAGACGGTAGTAACTTTAAGAATATAATTCCACAGTATAGACCGTAGCTAAGAGATTCTTCTAAGAGAGGAGAGAGAAATGGGGGAGGGGGATGGTGGCGGAAGAGGTTACATGATGGAGGGAGGCAGGGGCTGGGGGGAGATGATGAGAGGATGATGCCAGGGAAATGGACAAGAATGTCACTCCGAGAACGAAGCGACGACTGTAAATAAGTCACACACTTGCGTAACCGACCTGGACCCAGATATCGAGCTAAGGTCAATACACAGACACACACACATAGCTTACACTAGCAGAGCGCATGTGGAGTGCTCTCACTACACACACACACATAAGTATTTTCAAATAGTAATGAATAATTTTTTTGATTGATACTGTGTAGAATATAAATTACACTTCCAACCCCCACCTCCTCTTGGGTGAGATACACAAACATACGACCATACGTCTCTCCCCCCCCCCCCCCTTCTCGCCATTGCCATATACTCACTTGGCAAAATAATATTTAGACATAGTAGTTTCTAACCCTGAGGTGGGGACGTTGGAACAGTTATAAAAAATTATTATCTTTTTATGCTAGTTTTTTATTATTCCCTCACCATTACCTCTCCCCTCTCCCTCAACATTCAGGTCGGCACATGCTGCCATGAGGCTAATGAATTTCCAAGAGGATTGAAACTTGAGCTAATAAATGTGATGGGTGTCTGTCAAATTTGAATCGGAATTAATAACCATAAATAGTTTATCCTCAATACCAACATAAGGCTCCATTCACAAAAAGGTTCGACCTACAAAAATACCACCCACAACACAGTTCATTCGATAAAAGGCTTCACTAACAAAACGCTTCACCAAAAAAAGGCTCCAACAACAAAACACCACTCAATTAAAGGCTCCACCAAAAAGTATTCTAACAACTAAAGGCTCTGATCAACAAAAGGTTCCACCAACAAAAAGTTACTCCACCACTTAAGCGCTCCACCAATCAAAGGTTCCACCAACAAAAACGCTCCACCAACAAAAGGCTCCACTCAACAAAAGGCTCCACCAAAATGGTGTTAGCTCCACCTAACTAAAGGCTCCACCAACAAAAGGCTCCACCAACAAAAGGCTCCAATTAACTAAATTAAACAAATGGGTATTCAATTAACAAAGGTTCTAATAAAACAAAAAGGCTCGCCAATAAAGACTTGAAATAATGAAAACGCTCCACCAACAAAAGGCTCCACCAACAAAAACGCTTAACCAACAAATGTCACCAATAAGGAACATCACGAAATGGTCTAATTAAACGCAAATGCTTCACCCAAAAATCAACAACAAAAAATCTATCAACAGGCGTTCAACCAAATAAGGCTCTGACTAACTGTGCGCCTCCACCAACAAAATGTCATCGAGCCAAAGGCTCCAACAACAAAGGCTCAACAATAGGTAATCAACAACAAAACATTCCACAATTAAAGCATCACTAAAAAAGGCTCAATTGAACTAGTGGTTCTAACGGTTAAAGGTTCACTGTCAGTGGTGGTTCCACAACAAAGGGTTCCAATTAACTAGCATTCCAATCTAAACAAATCAAGCTCCACCCAACAAAGGTTCAATTGCACAAAGGCTCTCAATTAAATAGTGCGTTCACTAATCAGCGGTTCACCCACAAAGGCTCCAATTTGTTAAAGGCTCCACTAACAAAGGCTCCAATGGAACGTGTCTCTACAACAAAAGACTCAAATAAACAAAACGTTCCACCAAGCAAGTGGGATCACCAAAATAAACGTTAACCAACAAAACGGCTCAATCAACAAAACGCTGCTCCACTAACTAAAGGCTCACCACAAAACGTCACTAAAAAGGCTCCAAGAACAAAATACACCCACTAACTAAAGTTGCTCCACCAGCTATACTCCACTAACCAGCGTCTAACCAAGAAATTGCTCAACTGTTGGGTGCAGCTCCACCAAATAGTAGTAGCTCAACTGAAATAAAAGAAGGTTCATCAATTGTAGGTTCTTTGTCAACAAATGTTCAATCAACAAAAGGCTTCACTGTAACCAAAGGCTCCACCAATAAAGGCCTCATCAACAAAAGGCTCCAACAACTAAAGTCTCCACCAACAAAGGCCCCAACTAACAAAAAGTGGCTCCAATAATAAAAGGCTCCGCCAACAAAGACTCAACAACAAATCACTCACCAACAAAAGGCTCCACCAACAAAACGCTCCAAACAAACCACCTACCAAACAAAACTGCCTTAATTGATCCAAAGGCTCCACCAACAAAACGCTTCACCAAAAAAGGCTCCAACAACAAAACACCCCACTAAACGGTATTCCACCAAAAAGGCTCCACTAACTAGTTTTTTACACACCGTCAACAATAAAGGCTCACCAACAGTAGTTCCACTAACTAGCACCACCAACAACACCTGATCAAATGTAAGGTCTCACCCAACAGCAGGCTCCATCAATCAAAGGGCCTAACGAACAAAAGGCTCCACCAACAAAAGGTTCCACTAATCAAAGTCTCCAACGAACAAAGGTCTAGTTTGAACAAATATTCTTAAAGTTAAACAGTCTGTTCTCACTTAAACAAAAAGGTCTCAACGTAGAAAAATGTCTTCACCAACAAAATGTCTACCAACAAAAGGCTCACCACAAATATGTTCACCAAATGTGCGCTCCACTAATCAGTGGTTCCACTGTTGGGGAAGCCCACCAACAAAAGGCTCCAATAACCAGGTCCTTGTAATTCCACAAAAGTACTCCACCATCAAAAGGCTCCAACAACAAAAAGGTCATCAACAAAAAGGTTCAAATGTTCAAAACCGCTCCACCAACAAAGGTTCCACCAACAAAAATTCACCAACAAAAGGCTCCACCAAGAACGCTCAGCCTGTTGTATACCTCCACCAACAAAATTCCACCAACAAAAAGGGCCCACCAACGAACGACCAGGTGTTTCTCCACCAACAAAATTCACCAACTAAAGTCCCTAACAACAAAAGGCTTCACCAACAAAAGGCTCCACTAACTAAAGTCCCCACCACAAAAGGCTCCATTAACAAAAGGCTCCACCAACAAAAGGCCTAGTACCAACAAAACGCTCCACCAACAAAAGCCCACCAACAAAAAGGCTCCACCAACAAAAGGCCTTACCAACAGCACCCATCAACTGGGTTCCTACACAACAAAACGCTCCACCAACAAAAGGCTCCACTAATCCATACCCACCACCAGTAAGGTTCAAATTAAATAAAATGGCTCCAACAACAAAAGGCTCCACCAACAAAAGGCTCCACCAACAAAAACGCCTCCACCAACAAAAGGCCCACCAACAAAATGCCTCCAGAACAACAAAAACGCTCCACCAACAAAAGGCTCCACCTTTAACAAAAGGCTCCACCAACAAAAGGCTCCACCAACAAAAGGCTCCACCTAACTAAAGTTCCCACCAACAAAGGCACCACTAACAAAAAGGCTCCAACAACAAAAAGGCTCCACCAACAAAAAGGCCCCACCAACAAAAACGCTCCACCAACAAAAGGCTCCACCAAAGAAAACGCCCACCACAAAACGCTCCACCAACAAAGGCCCACCAACAAAAGGCTCCACCAACAAAAAGTCTCCAACCAACAAACAAGCCCCACTAACAAAAGGCTCCACCAACAAAAGGCTCACCAACAAAAGTGTCCACCAACAAAACGCTCCACCAACAAAAGGTTCCACCAACAAAAGGCTCACCACAAAGGCTCCACTAATCAGGGTATTCCAACCAACAACCGCTCCACCAACCGAAGTACTCCACCAACAAACGCGCGCCACCAACTAAAGGCTCCACTAACTAAAGGCTCCACCAACAAAAAAGGCTCCACCAACAAAAGGCTCCACTAACAAAAGACTCAACAACAAAAGGCTCCACCAACAAGGCTTAGGGACTGAAGGAACTTTATACTCGAGAGATTTTAATCAAGCTTTATGCAGACAAAATAAATATAAACTTTCTTACGAATGTGCAAGGGAGACTTCAAAGTAAAAGCTGGGATATGTACATGTACAAGTGAGACTTCAAAGTGTTTCTGATATCTACATGTACAAGTGAGACTTTAGTGTGTTGTGATATGTACATGTACAAGTGAGACTTTAAAAAATTCGATATGTACATGTACAAGTGAGACTTCGAATTTTTTTATATTGTTTATGTACGTAGTTTTTTCTAGTGGACGTCATTTAAGTTTTGCTTAGAAACAAATGTAGATTGAGTTAATATTTTCTAGTTCACAGAACATAGAGGATGTATTTTTATTAATTGAAGAAGTAATATATTTGCTTTCAGACATAGCAAGTTATATATTTATTGTCTGACTTAAGACGTGCTCTTGATTATTTAATATGTTTGCTACATTAATGTTCGTCAAATAAATGTACCAATGAATCAGCCATGCAGTTTGAGACTTTATGAGCTAGTGCCAGAACATTTGCCAACATAAGTAGACTTCACCACGCTACCGTACGCCTCCAAGTCTCTGCTATTTATCAACTTTCGAGTATAACATTAATCTTCAGCCATCACATCAAACTTTAAGAGACTTCGCTAAAGTGCTCCGATATGTACATTGTACAAGTGAGACTTCAAAGTGCTCCGATATGGCATGTGGCCAAGTTAGACTTCAAAGTGCTCCTTAAAAATGTGGGGGGGACCCTTCAAAGTGCTGCGATATAAGCATGTGCAAGTCATACTTCAAAGTGCTCCGATGAGTATTCCGCTGACTAAGCCCTCCATCCATTCAGAAAACGATTCTCCACTTAAAATACAAAACAGTAGAAATAAGTCTCTAACCTTAAGTCTCAAATGCTGACCTCTTCTCCTCATTAACGGACTTTTCCTCAAAAGTTGTTATTTTACGCCTTGACTGGTCACTAAATTGGCTTTGGACATTTTCCACATGGTCGTCTACTTCCTACAACTGGGGGAAAAAAGAGAGGGGGTAGGGCCCATTGTGCAAGAGAAATTATCGCCTGTCCATCCACCTTTCTTCCCCATTTTTTCTTTACCACAAGGGTCATCACTTGCAATTAATATTTTGACTTACTGATTGAACTCCTTTGGGAACAAACAGGTAAGACATTTGTCCGTTTACATGACCTTTGACAAAGAAATGGAGTAAATGTTCCTTTATCTGTTAGGGGAAGCTGAAGGGAGAGAACTTATTCAAAGTCGAATAATATTTTACATTTTTAAAATTAAAGTTAAATATCATGTGTAAATTTTCAAAGAATGATTAGATCTAAACAGTTCCGGAAATAACAAAGATTTATCGAACGTTTGTTGGGATATGTCACTGGGGCTTTGTATTGATAAATGGGTAAGCCTTTGACCCTTGCAACCACCGATAAAGTCCTCTATTTTGTGATTGAGATGTAAACAATGGAGTCCATTATAACTCTAAAATTATCACCGTGCTTATCTAGATGTATAGATTATTTCATTTATTATTACTTATTGACTAAATTAAAGACTCAGTTCGGTGAATGGTCATCATCAAATTAATGCTTTACATTTTAGTAAATACCTACATGATAATAATAAGGTGTGTTTATTTTAATGTCTGGTGCATGGTTAAGAAAAAGCGTTTTTTTAAAAAAGTGTTTATTTATATTTTGTAAAATTAAAAAAACAATGGTAATGCTTAATTCATTTTGTAATTTTTGGTAGGGATGTGACGGGCCAAAAAAAAACATGTCAATTTTTTCAGATTCATTGTTTATTAAGGGGCCCGCAATAGATAATCTTGCGTTCTGGGGCCTGTGTTGGCTCTCGGCGCTCCTGTGTGACGGAGTTGATGAAAATCCGGCCTCCGTCGGATTCGGATTTGACAAATATAAATCTGTCGGACTTAGGCGGAATGCGGATGCGGATTTGGCAAATATAAATCCGTCGGATTCGAATGCGGATGTGGATTTGACAAATATAAATCCGTCGGATTCGAATGCAGGATGCGGATTTGGCGAATGGGGGTATCTAAAATACGTTCATTACCGGCAAACAGATGACGCCTAATCTATGGACAGCTGAGCGAATATCCAGCAGTTTAGTTTTATCTGTTTTCTTTATTTCGGGTTTTCTGTTTATTTCGGTTTTCTAAAGTCTCTATTTTTTAATTTTTAGTTACGATTTCTACGGCCGTGTTTGATCTGAAAACGGTAATTTTTCAATTCGGAATCCGATGAAATTTTTTTAAAAAATCCATCGGATTCGAATTTGCTCAAAAACGTCGAAGTTCGAATGTCGTCGGATTCGAATTCGAATTTCGTCACATCCCTACTTTTTGGAGGTTTTTTTTAAAAAATATGAGTCAAGGTAGCTGACCAAGAAAAATGTTTGGCAATTCGTCATTAGTCAAGTACGTCGTAAACTAAGGACGTCGTAAAACCAAGTACGTCATTAACTAGGACAGTCGCAAACTAAGTACGCCATTAACTAGGACCGTCGCTAACCAAGTACGCCATTAACTTTAGGACCGTCGTTAACCAAGTACGTCATTAACAAGGGCCATCGCTAACCAAGTACGCCATTAACTCGGACCGTCGCTAACCAAGTACGTCATTAACAAGGACCGTCGCTAACCAAGTACGTCATTAACTAGGACCGTCGCTAACCAAGTACGTCATTAACTAGGATCGTCGCTAAATCCTTGCGGGTCATTAACTAGGACCGTCGCTAACCAAGTAGTCATTAACTAGGCCGTCGCTAACCAAGTAGTCATTAACAAGGGCCATCGCTAACCAAGTCCACGCCATTAACTCGGACCGTCGCTAACCAAGTACGTCATTAACTAGGAGCGTCGCTAACCAAGTACGTCATTAACTAGGATAGTCGCTAACCAAGTACGTCATTAACTATAATCCGTCGCTAACCAAGTAGTCATTAACTAGGCCGTCGCTAACCAAGTAGTCATTAACTAGGGCCGTCGCTCTACCACTGTAATTGAATGACATAACCATCATTTCGATAGTATCATCACCATCAATTTGATACTTTACCATCATCGATAAGATCGATAAAATACAATACTTGTTAGGCAGCGTCTCATCAAACCTTCTTACCTGTCAGTAATGGAGAAGCCATCTTTTGTAAACATGGCTGTAGTTTGGGTTGTGTTCTTTACGTCACATTATTCAGCTTGTATGCTGTTCTCTTTTTCTCTTCTTCTTTCTATCTCTTTTTGGCAAATTGGGGGGCCAGATAAACTCTTTAACGTTCAGATCTGTTAATGGGAACTCTTCGTGATGGGAGGAAAAGCTTAATTGAATAATAACGGACAATCTGCCTAAGGTTATAGACAGACATTTTTGGACGCTAGACAAGTAAGCGGGGTGTGTGTGTGTGTGTGTGTGTGTGTGTGTGAGAGAGAGAGAGAGAGAGAGAGAGAGAGAGAGAGAGAGATGGGGGAGAGGACAAATTCTGCATAAAAAAGAAGGGTAAATTGAAGGGGGGTAATGAGCTGGGGATGGGGTATGCCTGGGGGTGGGGGGTGGAATATGGAAAGGAATAAGTATGCCAGATATGTCCTGTGACTGAGCGTTTGCATTTCCCAGCGCTCACCACGGGTGTCGGTACCAGGGCGCTATAAAAAGGTGGAGCAGGAACGTCTTCATACATTCATTTTTATGTTTGACCTTTTTCTCTATATTATTAAAAAAATAAAAAAAAAAACATAGAGTGTTAGGCATTCTGTCCAGATTTTTCTGTTCTTTACCTTCCAAAAAAAATTAAATTAAAACAAATTTGTTGATACAACAATGTCTGCCCTGACCGAGTTCCAGAGAAAGAAGATCTTGAGCCTGTTCGGTAATCTTTACGGTGAGTTGGTTTAAATCCATTACCTCATGGTAGCCATGACATTTATTTGCAACAACCCCATTGTTTTGTCTTGGCCATGCTAAATGTTGTGTTATAAATTATTACCCAAAGCTCTCTGGATTCGTCCTTGTCTACGGTTGTTTTATCTGGCCATGTGCAGCGCTTACCCCTGCATTGCAATGCTACATAAACGATAAGATTGTGATCGTTGCAGTGCTACATAAACGATAAGATTGTGATCGTTGCAGTGCTACATAAACGATAAGATTGTGATCGCTCAAAGCGGCATAAACGATACAAGATGGTGATCGCTGCAGTGTGCTACATAACGATAAGATGGGGATCGCTGCAGTGCTACATAAACGATAAGATGGTGATCGCTGCAGTGCTACATAAACGATAAGATGGTGATCGTTGCAGTGCTACATAAACGATAAGATTGGTGATCGCTGCAGTGCTACATAAACGATAAGATGGTGATCGTTGCAGTGCTACATAAACGATAAGATTGTGATCGTTGCAGTGCTACATATA